>JABEXW010000812.1:0-12673 GCA_013266185.1 Fusarium sarcochroum
GCATAATAAGATTTCTTGCTATATAGCTTGAAATTTTGATTTGTGATAATTGTGTGCGCAAAAGAGGTTTTCTTTGTTAAGGTTAAAGGCAGGCCCTTATACCTTATTTATTATTTTTTTGTTTAATTTTAAATTTGCATCTGAAGGTAAGGACGCACCATTCTAACTTCCAACTAAAATGCGCAGCGAGCGGAGTTTCTACCAGTGGCTAAGAGTTCCTCTTTGTGTATCGGACGGCTTCTCTTGTGGAGACAAAGTGTTGTGCACTAAGACGGTGAGCGTTGCAATTAGAACTTGCGCAAAGAACCTTTTGAAGATCAATGGCTTTTTCTGTTCTCCCTTTTTATTTTTGAACAAAGAATTCGCTTGGTTTGCTTCGATGTCACTTGCTTGCTAAGTCCATTGGTCTTGTCGGACAAGTCCAAAGCAACTACATCGACTATCTCGAACGCGATATAACAGCCGACTCACAACTTACCAAGTCGACATCCAGCTCTCGTTGCGAGTACCTCAATTCCAAGACTTCCCGTGCACAATTACTCACTATTCTACAATCCCCACCAGGATCGTTTGTCGACCCTCTCATACGGTCCCTTTGGCCTCGTACACAAAGGGGCAATGTCACCGCTCTCCAGCTTCTTGAAATCCTGGACGCTACACTCGACCTCACTTGACGAGATGACTTTGGGGGGCTCGTCACATTCAACATTGGCGCGATTGTCGACCAACCCGTTGCTCGAGCCCTGTCTCATGCCAGCTCGAGACATAAGGACCACATTAGCCAGCCCAAAAACATCGAAGGTTTCTTCCTCGACATTTCCTGACCTCGCGTCTACACTAGTGCCTCAGCCTGAAGACTTTTCAGTATACCGAGCGAACCCCTCAGCTCTTCTGTCCCAGTCCGCATCTTCTGATGTGCTTGCTAGCTATTTCCGAGCGCCTCCAGAACGAAATGAAGGCCGCTAGGATCGCCAGGCGGTACCGCTCAGTTCAGTAAGTCAAGCTGCCTGCATTGCCAGAAGAGCGTCTCGTAGGGTTGGCAAGCCTGTCTGCCACTTCCGTTGACAAAGCAATAGCCGCAACTGCTTTGCGCCATGGTGGCCTATAATCTCGCGGCCTGGCTAAGCCTTTCTCAAATTGCGCATGGCCATACCACATACGCAAGACAACCTTTGAGCTTCCTGGTCCCCAAATGTCTGACGCAACGGAATTCTTGAATGAAGTGCGATCTTCTGACTTCGCATTACTATATTGAGCTTTTTTTACTGTGAATCCATGAAGGAAACAGGATAGATGCGGCGGTGTGGTCGTCTTATAGTGTCCGTGGAAGGGAGCCTCTTTGATCGGAGGTGATAGTATAGTCGTACCGAGGTTTAGTAGACCGATGAAACCATCAGTGGCAATTATCGACCAGGTGGAACGTTCGGTCGACTCGGTTGTTTCTTCACAACGTTGGTTTGAAGCAGCATTGGATTCTCTGTTATGAGCTTGGCAGGCGGCCCTGGTAGTTCCTGGAGGTCGAAGACGAGGTTGGCATCGGTGAAGATTTGGTACATCGCTCTCGTGCGAAGTTGAAGTTAAGACCCCTAACATTGCCATCACTGCGCCGCCAAAGTGTCAAACTTGGCGTGGCTTGGGTTGCGCTGTGTTCACTATTGGTCCTGTCAATGAGTCAGTGAAGATTGTTGCTTACGAATAATCTGTGGTGAGGGTTGGGGGACTGGCGCTTAGTCCTGCCCCGAATATGAGCGCGCCGTTGACGTCGCTTCGGATAATGGCTATACATGTGCGGCTCTGGACCATTGATAATGCTGAGTTTTTCGCCGTGGCTGCGAAAGTCGAATCTTAATTTTTGGGGACGGAGAGGGTTCATTGTTGCGGTAAGGGACATGGTACGACCAGGTTGTCCCTGTGGATTGTGCTCCTGAGACGATGCGACATACCGCTCACTTGTAAGGCGTCAACATAAGATGCCGTTCGAGGGTTTCAAGGTCAGCCACGTCACTGCATGAAATAATGGAAGTCAGCTGGAGGTAGACGCGTGATCGCGAACGTCCAACAGATTCAATTCAGAGACGATGCGCAAAGACAATATGACCAGCTTCCAAGCCGTATAAGCCAGGACGGCTGTGTCTTTGTGGGTTATCAGCAGCATCTATGGTCGAATAAGCTGCCACCCTCACCAGCAGTCTCGGCACTGCCCTCAAAGGACTTGCAGAGGGAGCCGAGACTATCCTCCCTCACCCATCAGGCGCAAAGCTCATGCCAGCTTACCTCTGTGTCTTGAAATGACCAGCGAGACTTTTGCATCGCCTCCTTGGGGGCGCTCTGATCAACTCGGGCACGGTCCTTTGTATACTCGCTAGTGTTTATTCCGTCTCTAGCTGACTCGGAAGCCTACAAAACGATATTCCACAAGCTGGTTTCAGGTTGGAGAAACCACGATCGCGAATGCCACAATCCCTGGACTGTGTGCGAACAAAGAACATGTTCGCCCTCAATGCTCAAGATAACTTGATCCCATTCCTTGCCCCTTAGTGTGATTTGAAATCTGTATTCTCAGGGTAAGGCTCGACATTTCAGACTCATGCAAGAACCCAGTCCCGAGAGCGGAATGACCAGGCAAAGCATTGAGTGGGTATCGAGGGTCGGTCGTCTCGGCTGCATGTGCGGGGCTTCCAGTCGGGGTCGGTTCTTGGCGGGTCGAGCCAAGAAACGTGTTTCGGCACGATGGCCCATCCTAAAACGCCGTTCGCTGAAGTTCGATGTGACTTTAAATCATATGTCCAAAGATAAGTCAGTGCAAGGCTAGTGGTCTCAGGTGTGACGGCAGGCTCTTGCTTCGTAGTGGAGTTGGCCGTGTTCTCGGACGATGTCGAGGCCGGATATCGGATAGCTCAGCTGGATTTATGAACGGAAAACAAAATAGTTGAGGCTTTGTAAGGTCGTTAGGGCTGGAACAAGCATGGTCTCAAGTGCGACATTGATGGGCTGATTGAAGAGGGCGCGAGGGAGAAAATTCGAGCCGTTGACGATGGCCAAGAGGAAGCACTCGGGCCCAGTCTCAAGGCGACGGCGGCAAATAGATGGCTCAGAATTGAACTTGGCCGAGATTGGGATGAAAGATACAGGACTGAACGGGGAGTCAATCACAAGATAAGACCAGCGATATCCGGTAAAGCAAGGTCATACCCCTTCGCTCGCCTCAAATTCTCAATTTGAAGCCAGTCCCTCCATTTGTCAGATAACATTCATCCTGGGGGCTATGAGAACAGCAGGAACACCAACATGTTAGGTGTCAAATTCGGCCCATGTTTTGATAGGATGGAACTCGTGGAAAATTGCGTGCACTTCGTTATTCATTTTGTTTGTCGTGGCGGAGAAGGTAATGGCCGGTTCCGGGGTAGAGAAGCTATGTCGCGTTTCTCATGGCTTTGGTCGAGTCTCAAGGTATATAAGCAGTGACGACATTCGTGGCTTTGTCTGCACTTTGCCAACGCCACAATTAGTAATGCCCACGAGTGGTCGGAAATGCTACTGTCCGTTGTGGGTAGATGGTTGATGAAGAAACGAAGTGATATCACCTGTATTCTGAAGCGTAACACGAAATGGGAGCCAAGTCACGTGATTTGGTCATTGAGTAGCTAGTTATCTCCATTTCTAGAACTTTCCAGCTTTGAAACCGTTGCGCTGGGGATTCAACCAAGGTATCATGTACGCTCTATAGTTCTGTTCATCAATCACCGTAGCTATGTCGGAGTGTTTTTTTTTCCCGCCCATCCAGGCCATCCCCCGTCAAGTTGGCTTTGGCAAACCTGTTTTCCACTGGAAAGGCTGGATCAATCATGGTGACAGTGCAGAATACATGTTTTCTTTGATAAGACGTGGATCCACTCAACACATAAATACCAGCTGGCGCCGGGTAAAATTGTCTGCTCCAGTCACCGTCGACTTATACAGCCATCGTCGCTGGTCTCTACGCACTAGCTACTTCTACTTGCATTGTTGAAACTTCCGAGAATGGTCTACAATCCCATGAGCCCAGGACTCGCCATCGAGAATTACTTTTTTTAGTGCTCAGAAATTCGCCGATTTGTTGATATTAGCTTAGGGATCGGCCCGACCCATATGATGCGCGCATCTAGTACCGTATCGGTTAGTATTTAGGCCAAAAGTTACCAACTAGGCTGTCTATGGTTATGCTGCGTTTGAGTCTGCGTTATATTTATGACTACTGAGAAGCGAATCGTTGCTGTCAGACTCCGATGACATCTGAAGGATGTACAGCAATCTGTTCCTGAGGGGCGCATACTTGGCCTTCAAGGGTAGTCGCCATTCCTGCCGAGGTAATTTCGAAACTGAGATCAAGACATATTGAGGCCTGGGGCTACTGTGTTCAGAGTCCAAGCTCGTCTTTCCCGAACTCTTCATATCTGCGCGACCTTTCTGATAGATCTCGGTCGGCACGACTTAAGAAAACCAATGCAGCGACGCGTAGACAGATGAGAACGTGTAGGTTCTCACTCTGAGCAGCTGTTAAAGTAACTCTCCACCGTCGCTGGTATTCAGCAGCTTTTCCCGTCAGTGATCAATAAGACCTCATCTTACAGCATTTTCCATCTCGATAAGAAGCTAGGTGGTAGCTGCAGGGTAGGCGACAAGCACGCGCTGAATAAGTTACGGGATTTCATGAAACTAAAGCCCAAGCTATGATTGACAGGGCAATTTGGTTTCATATCATCTCAATCGACAAGTCGAGCGATAGGAGGAAGAAAGGTTGACTTGTGCCTATGAATACCTTCACTTGTCAAGCCCCACCCTTAGGCCCAGAGATGTCACGCCGTTGGAGCTGCAAGGCGGGTTAGCAGCCGGTTAGCTTTAAACCTGTTTAGTAGACTGAGTATTGACATATTTCTTGAAGCCTTGCGTACATCTGAACCTACGATTGTCGTGAAGAATTGTCGTGTGGCGACAAGCAGGGTTTTGGAGTTGTGTTGGAGGACAGGTTATGTGTTGCAAGATGAGCCCGACAAGTTGAGATAAACGGGGCGTCACGATGCCAAGGCCTCGCATTGTTGGTGGATTAGGTTGTTCATATATCCCTCTAGCTACATGTGGCTCATTCGGCCATCTGCTTTTCGTCAGCCATATACGGCCAATTTGAACCATTTACCCGTAGCGTTCATATCGGCTTTTCGTCGTAGCACACCCAACCTGGCAGTAGAATGCCACAGCGACGCTTCAAGGCTGAAAAAAAGCCTTCGCCACAAGCAACAAACTTGATGATCAAGAGTACGTAAAAGGGTATGAAGTTTGGCCTAGTTGTCGCAAGTAGTCTGTGTGTCGTGTGATAATAACTTTCGGTCACTTCCAGTGTCCCATGTAATGTACTGTGCTCTTTATGATAATTAACGCATACCTTTAGAAGGCAGCACCACCACATAGTCTCATGTAATGACATTGTCTTTTTCAGTTTCGCACTGAAACCAGGCTCTATAGTCTTTGTACCAGGATAAGCACATTGAGGGCCACAAGAATCTTTCTCGGGAGGATGCCATGGTCCAAATGGTTGAAAGAATCCATCGCGTTCTGTGTAACAGTTCAGCCGAATGCCATGAAGAGAAATGGTACAAATGCCGGTGGCCGAACGCTCCGAGGATTAGAGCTTTGGTCACATATGTTGATTGAGCGCCGGGACAAGCGGGGTAGTGAGATATACAAGATTACTGTGAGGCTGCGCGCCAATTATTGGCTGTGGGCTGTTAGTTGCGAGTGTGAGAGACGGATAGCATTGATAATGGTAGCCGGATACTGGAAACGCGTAGCCGACCCTGCATTACCTCCCAATATTATACTCTTTTAAGTTAGGTCGACCCAGTTCGATGCAGGCCCTCTAGCGGCCGGTAAGGATAAGGGGATTATGGTAGTATATGATCTGACAACCGAAAACTTTCTTGCTATTGCTACTGCCGTGGCCGACGCTTTAAAAAAGACGTTTTAGTCCTTTTTCTACGAATAGTTCAATTAATCCAGGTATGCGTTATAACTCGATTGGTGCTGAGCGACGAGGAGTCTATTTACGAAGCTTGAGAGCCCTTCCTGCTGAGCTTGGGATTGTCGAGGGACGCGCAATCACGTCACACCCACCCTCTCATCTGCAAGGCGCTGTTTTGGGCCAGCATGGGCGAAAATTGACAAAGAATCTTGTATCATCGTATAAGTATGCCTCAGGTTGCAACTGATTCCTTGTCGGCGTATTTAAAGTGGAGGAGCTGGAGTCCGTTTTCTGAATCTTACGTACCTATTCACTTCAGCGCTGAATAGTCTTGCTAGATGGGCAGCCTTGTAGTATGGCCCCCCAACTTGATGCTTCGATACTCTCAGCCAAGAACGAAAACAACATCGGTCTTATCAATCTTAGCGTAGACTTTGCCCTCGTCAAGGTCGAAGTTCCCAAACAGTTCGAAGGCTTCGGCAAGGCTCTCTCCCCGTACCGGCGGGAGAATGCTGAGCGGGGCCCTCAGCACAGGACGGCTCGCAGACTCGGAGCGCTGTTCGAGCAAGTCATACCGAACATTGACGTACTAGCTGCTGCATACGGAGAACGGGTCTCGGAGATTGCAACATCGTGCCAGCTGGACTTGAAGGTGAGAAACGTTGGGCTCCAACTGATCAGTGGACCCTATCTTGTTTCTTCTGATAGGCGGCCTACTAATTGCACTACAGGATGCCGAGTATGGACCATTTGCAAGATACGCAGGAGTTGATGGCACGTCCATCTATGCCGCAGAAGTAACATCATGGCTTTACATCTGTTGGCCTGTATGCTGGCGCGCATGCTCTCGGACGCTGAGGCTACAGCTATGTGGGTCCAACTGGTCGAGTCCCGACTGAAAGAAATGGAACATAAAGCGGATCCCTCTCAGATACACGGCATGGTAGCTATCTACGCGATGGAGCATGGTCGCCAGATCACGAGGGACGACCTTGCAGCCTGGGATGCGAGTGCGCGGGCCTGGCTCCAAATAGCGAACCAGGCAAAGCGATATGAAGACACTCAGCTCAAGCTAATTCTCAAGAACATTATCTCTATAGAAGATGCAAATGTTGTCGAATTCTGGATCGTTGCCATGACCACAATTCAGAATTCTATTCAGGGCGTACCACAGGACATCACCAATAGCGCTGTGCTTCTAGGACTCATGTCATGGCATATCTATCCCGACCTCCACGTTTTTTCTCCGAATCAATACGTTGAGTTTCATGATCCTCTTGTCAAAGCTGGAGGTGTCATCACTCTTGGGCTGGAGCAGCAAGGCGAGAACAGAAGCGGTGTCAGCTGGTCTGTTTCTCTCTCCCACTTGCGCTTCTATGGGGACCCAGTCACGATAGAGAAGTCTTCTGAGGAAGATAGCGACCGCCTTACAGCTCAGGAATTACGACTTGTCGCCTTTGGAGGGGTATTAGGGAGTTGGGCGAACCCAGCATCGGTCAATATCAACGAAGCCGCCAAATGCTTTGATGCTCTTGGAAATCTTGTTCAGTACGACAACTCAAAGGATGAAACCAGTTATGATGCTCCTCTGGGTTGGATTGCGCCGCTTATTGACGCTGCAAGATTCTTCTTATCGTCTGTCGGCAATGAACGGAAATCTGCGCTCTACTTTATCGAGTTCGGGAGACGAAGAGGTCGCAAATTCCTCGACGACGACTTTCATAACGCACTGCCCATGTTCGGGTTGTCTAACCCGTATGTCACTTTCCACTTTTATATGGAACCCAGGGTGGGCCACATCGATTCGACAGAATATATAGCAAGACTTCGCCAGCTTGCTGAAGACTGTAACTTTCACAAGCATGACGCTGTCATTGTCACCCGCTCTCGATACTTCGCCGATCCGACAGCTACTGAAAGCGACGAGTTTAATGGAAGCGACGAGTTTGATGGGAACTGGGAATTCGCTTCTGCAATTCCAGCGCAGAGTCCTACGGCGAAAAGATCGATAGATGGAGAGCTCCAAGTCACGCAACGCCATGCCCGCTGGATTCACATCGATCGCACTCAGGACCCTGCAATGCAAAGATATCTCGATATCTCAGGAAGCTCACACAGTACAGACGTGCCAGGCTGGACCTTCATCGTCGACGATATGGACGGAGGAGAAACAAGCATAGCCGCGTCGCCTGCATGCAATTGTCGATTCGACCAGCAAAATTCTAGCCGCTACTGTCAAAGAGATTGCCCTTGTCAAGCGCGAGGCTTTTACTGCACCTCAGCGTGCCTCTGTCTCTACGATTTTGATGGATTCGAAGGAGATCCGCGCTGTGCGAATATCCGAAACTGTGTCCCACAATCCGGTGTAGTAGCTGAGGACTGCTTTTGGCTTTCTACAAGCAACAAGTTTGACGGTGTCAAGATGACTAGTCAGAAGGGCGAGCTACATTGGAAAGATCCTCCTAATGCGTATTTCAAGCGATATTCAGATATGGAAGTCCCAATTATTCGGGCACACGATGAGGAGACTTTCAACATTGACGGTTATCGCCGCCCGAACGCGGTACGTGAGCATATCAGTTTTAAGTCAGTGTACGTGAACAGCAGCGGCGGGTTATTCCTTAGTGATCGAGCCGTGATCGATATACCAAGCCTCAGCCTCTCAAGACTTACCAGAATCTTTCGGTCCGAGAGTTTGAATGCACTTGACATGAGAAAGTACCTACAAGATGTTCCTCAGACAGGAATGCTAAATTATTCGACTTCTTTGACGGGGGTCATTCATCACAGCCAATTATTCTTCAAATCCCTGAAAGCTATGGCCGCGATTTCCGATCTCTACGCAGGATGGCCAGAAGCGACAATCTCTATTGCCACCACCAAGAAGCCATTGGGTCACGCGTATTGGACCTCGAATGTATGGAATCATTCAAAGCTTGGCGCGGATTGCAAACTATGGCGATCGACCAAGTTCTCGTGCCTCGCTATGCTTGAATCAGGTGGGCACGACATACATCCTGATCAAGTGAAACTAGTCTTGGCTATGGCAACAGGAAACTCGATCTACACCTCAGAAGCGCTTCTGCAAGACCCTTCGTTACCAGACAACTCTGGCGTCTCTACTTTCACAGGAATTCGACGCATCATTGGTAACGTGGGGCATCCCGGCGTAGTGTTACTCACCCCGCCACCGATCCCGCGCGTCCTACAAGTCGACGAGACGAAAGGGCGTTTTGTGCAAGCTGGCCAATTTGACGGAACCCTCCGCAATCTTTTCACACAGACATCCATGCATCTCAAGTTTACTGAATTCAAAGTGCCATTGGCGAGTGCCCGTGGCGCTGTTGACGCTGATGTAGTACTGCGCGAGGCGCTTATATCTGTGTATGATGGGCCCAGATGGATTGCTGACCTGGATATTCTGCAAGCTTTTGAAAGCCCGAACCTGACTCGTATGCCAGGATGCGAGTGTTCAAGGCATGAAGACGACAGAAATGTGGGACAACTCCTCACAGCTATAGTAAAAGGACAACTAAAGACCATAACTACATGGGATGAGCTGCTGCTTTGTAGGGAGAATTTATTAGAGGGTGAGAGAGGAGTTGTAAGTGTCTATGGGAACTGGTTTGCACGACTATCTGTGGCGGCACTGGCATCCTGGAAAGGATATCAGACTGTTGCGTTGGCATCTCACTGCGTGTGCTCCAAATGTGGAGAATTGTATCTAGCAGGTAGTCCTTGGGTGCTACCGAAGTCAGGTGAGCTAACTCTATTTCTTATGTAGATCGCGTGGAATTATTTATGAAGTAGATTATTGTTTCCTATTTTATATTACAGTAGTTTTAGGTCAAGAAAACCAAGTAAGTCATTTACAAGTCGACCGATGGCTGACAGCAAACCTGCTTGGGAAGAAATCTAAAAAGATCAAGAGGATACGTTCCCTTGAAAATTCTCACAAAAGAGTTACAAACAGCCGTAACCCCCACATTTGCTTGACTTTAGCGATATGTATAGATGTTGAGTGGCTAATTCATTTGTGATGCTCTGGGATCAAGAGCAGCTCAATACTCTCTGTGGAAACACCTAGCCTTTCCCTTTCTTCTTGAACGGTGGTTACCGCCGTCCTTTCCGACTGTTTATTTCAACAGCAACGTCATGTCATGGGCTACTTGCCACTTTTACTCATGCATTACTCAATATATCAGGCACTTAGGTAAGACCAATGTCCTTAGCAGGTCTAGGTTTTCCAGTGACTTTGAAGGGTTTTCTTTCGGCGTCTGGACATGGCTTGCGTTCGCTCCAATGCTTTTTGCTCTGCAGGATATGTATTCCGTGAGTACATATGCGGCGTGTCCCAAAGGTAATCAAATAAAGCCACGAAGGAGCAACAAGGCTCATGCCCTTGACGCTATCCATGACTGGTGTCCCGAAAAGCTGCGGTCAACCCGTAGTGGGTCGATCAGAACAAAATGAAATGCTGAAACGCACCCTCGCTGGCTGTAAATCCGATATGTTGGTGACGGTATTGATCTATCTATGCCAGCCAGCTAGTCAACGACCCAAGTCACTATTCTAGAGATTGCCGCAGGAGGAGCCAACAGAATTGCAAACAGGAAAGTTTCAAGTCTTACAGTAGATTGAGTAGCGTATTGCCTCGAGAACTTGGACCACGTTCCTGGCTTCTTGGAGCAAATCCACACGATGAAAATCTTGTCTGTGTCGAGAATCACCTCATACTCTGGGAGGTCATTAAAAGAAGAAAAAGAGGATTTTGCTCTCGTTTATTCTGCCTAAACCTCGTTGCAGTCCACAACAACCAGAGGTTGTTTCCATCTGTTGGCGTGGTGGAGTTCGGTATTTCCCACTGTCTTTCCACTTGGCCTTCAAAAACATGTCCGTCTGGTTATAGAAACTGTCAAGAATCGTGTCCATCTGATCATAAAAACTCTTATCCGGATCAAGTGCGATAGCTACCTGGCCCATTGGGCATGTGGCAAGGCCGGCGCGATTGTCTCACGTAGTAACTGAACAGATGGCGTGACAATAGACGGACCGCTATCGTCATCTTGACTAAGAGAGGAATACTGCCTAGACAGGACAGATTGACGTTCACTATTGGAATGATCGTTCATATCCGACTACAGCACGCTATTTAGTTGACTGCTAGCATTTCTGGTAGCTTTAAACTCACCTCCTGGGTCAAAGGGGATATGCCTCAAGGTTGCGTGTCCAAGTCAGACATCTCCACGTCGTCGCGTGCCATGTTAGTCAGGCAGTCGAATGATGAAACACTTGAGAATAAGTCAAGTGGAAAAGAACATTGGACACCTTCTTTAATAAGTAAGAGACAGGGTTGGGGGCCATTTAGGTGGTCGAGCAAAGTACCCAATCAGATTCCTCTCCAGAGTCAAGTCCGAGCTATGGGCCAAAGGTCCGGAAATCATGAGATTTATAGCAAGCCCACCACCAACATACTTACTGGAGTCGGTGATCGGCTATGCTGGACAAGGACAAAGGGATTGAGTACCGGGTGAGTGGGCGATGCGTGCGAGGTCATAGCTCATAGGAGCGAAGGAAGACGTGCTTTAAACTGGAGTTCAAACGTAGGAAGCCTTTGAATCCGATGAGATTTTACATACTGTCGAAATCCGCACCGGTGTTTCCTACGTGAATGTGGAAGCTGGCGACTGGAATGAGTTTGAAGCTCGTTGCGTCTTTGGTTCGTATCCGCGGGCTTATCTAAGGCCTGTATGTTGACTCGAGTTTTGTTTGCGGTGTTCGGGATAGAGTGGTCTTTCTAGAGACTTTTCATCATCTCTCGTGCATCCTAATGATCTAGCTAGGCATTCTCCACTTTTATTGCCGGACGGCTGACTAGCTTATTTGGATGTTCGAAGAAGCGCTATAGGGTAAAAAACCGAATCCCATCATCAAACCGTTCCTTACTTTACTCTCTCTCTTTTTCGCCTAGGTGAGTTGGTTTCTTGTTAAACCAAGGGTGATGGCAAGATCTGAATCAGATTAGACACAGATGTCAAAGAAATTACAAGAGCATCTGTTTGTATCTCATGCTGCACCCAGTTTGGACTTTGAGTCTTGGAAATAGCAAAATTTGTTACTACCAGGTCTTTGCTGATATGTAACATTGTGTCGCTGTCGTGGCTCAAGGTTGGCAAAAGATGATTAGAGAAATGAATGATGTCCGTCGAGAATGGACCATTGATCTTACCACAAATAAAACGCTGCAAGTCGAGAGCTGAACTGGAACGCTGATGGGAGTACATCAGTGACGTCAGTCTAGCTTATCGGTCGTTCGTCATTCGATTTGTCTCCTAATCGATAAGATAGTGAGTGCCTCCAACCCCACAGCGTCGTATCCATACCACCTACCGTTACCCCACTAGTGGCCCGCCCGAGCCATCCACCAGCACTTTCAAGGCCTTGAATTGACTGACAATAAAGTCGTCAAGTCGATCAATAACGCTTCACTTAGCAAATTAGTAATAAAAATAATCAAATAAAGAAAATCACCGCCTATCACCATTTCGGGCTTTAAGCCTTCCACTGTTAAGCGGTCGCCCCCAATCTGTCGACTTTTTAACTATATCTCAACCTCATCACCCCGGCTCGTGCCCGAGACGCATGTATCCTCTCACTGCAATTGCCCCTTTTGTCTTT
>JABEXW010000813.1:0-41005 GCA_013266185.1 Fusarium sarcochroum
TTAAAGATTAAGATTGTATTCTCACGCAAATGTACACACTATAATTGTTTTTACCTCGACGCGTGCATTCAAAGTTAGGTCCTCTGTTCTGATTGGCTGACTCGGGTGGATGTTACTCCGGATCCGGATGAAATGACGGTCCTGACCCATGTCACCATGTGTACTGCTATAAGTTTGAACTCTTGGGCTCTGTAGTTACGTACAGCATGATCGATTTACTACAAGATGCAACCCTTGAAATGCCTGCTTGTGTGTTCTCCTCGCAGATCCACAGTGAAAAGGATGCCCGAGTTGATTGGGCCTTTGACATGTCTTTACCAAGTCCTAAAAACATTCTGTGTGCGCGTTCAAAGGCTTTCTCGACGTGGATTTCGGACTCAGTAGCTTCCAATCATGAGACCTTTATTCCCATCCTGCGTCAAAAGCTTCAACCACACGTGAATTGCCCTACCCAATAATCAGATGCTCTATAGGGTAGGCCACTCTTTCTAATAATTACAAGACACTGTTGGCTCCGCATGACTCGACAAGTCCTGTACGAGTTGGCTGGTTAATTGCCTGGAAACGCTTGTCGGAAATAAGATGTAAGAACTCAGTCTGCGGATTACCAGACGAACTAAAGTTTGAACGGTTGGTATCGCCAATGGTGGAGGGCCACAAAGCTTTGCTTGACCCTATGGAGGAAATGAAAGGACAGCGTCGACGATAATGGAAAACAGAGTTAATTATTTTAATTACAGAAGCACTATCGTACCAACGCTCAGACAGGTGCGTTATTGGTTGCAAAATTTATTCATTGATATAGGTAGTTTGAACGCATCGTGTGTACCATCCCTGCTCCATTTGTAAATTTCCTTCAGAACAGTCTCGTGGTCGCCCTTTCGTGAACTATAATGTTTAGCGTCAAACTGCCAAGCAAAAACAGGAGCGATGCATCAGCTAAGATAAAGATCCCTTATAGTTACGACGAAACTCGCAATAAGTCATTGAAGCTTGTTTCAGTATTTGGCGCTTTGGCGTCCAAGTCTGGCTGTGAATTGTGGGGAGGTAGAAATGTCAGGCTAATGCTATTGGTTATGCTCTGCTGAGTCATTCTCCCACATAAGACTGATAAGCACGATAAGATGAACATCATGACGTGTTGGTGCTTAGGTAGAACTGTGGGCTGAGTTGTCAAGGGTAAGTAAGATATTGTGACAGGACAATGGTAGTTGTAAGTGACTGATACTATTGAGGGTTGCTTCAATGGTCGACATTCACCAATATCGTGTCTTTTGGTGTTGCATTTTGATTGGTGGGTGTCAAGTGTCTACTCGCGCCGCCATCAGAGGGTACATGCCAAGTACTTTTTCAAGTCCACTTTAACATGCAGCATGTCCTTCGGCTGCGCCCCAAGTCTGTGTCGTGCAAGTGCCTTTGCCCCACCCCGACTCCGCTCATATCCCTGCCTCACAAGTCAGCATCAAGAGCCGGCCCAGCCACCAGCCATAGGACAGCTGGCCTCTCAAACCGCCGAGAGGTTTTCAGCTCTAGCCTCCAAGCTAGTGCCGCAAACAAACAAGGTTCAACCCGTTGCGACATTATTAGCTGATCACAAGCATAAATTCTCAAACACCCCTCTTTGATCAGCACTAGACAGCTCCAACTTCAACCACCCACCTCAACCTCACACTTTAGACACAATGGGTGAAGGCGGCTACATCAATCTCGTCAACGGTACGCCGTATCGATGGAAGAGAACTGACCAGAAGAGCTATCAGATGGATGGCTGGGACTTTCCAGACTCCATCAACGCAGGTAACCCTCCAATCGGCATTCCATCAGCGCGTATCATCCTCTAACCCGGTCGCAGGAAGCGTGCCGGCTGTATACGCCGAGTTTAATCAAGATCTTTTGAAAAACCGCAAAGATACGAGTGGATCAGCTACCTACACACTAGAAGGCACGAAATGCACCTTCTCAGTCCATGTCGCTGACAAGCCCGAAAGACTTTGGGTCCAACTCGACGGCCTCGAGACTGTCAATAATCCACGCGGCTCCAAGATTGAGGTTGGTTGGCGCCACGACGAAAGCGTCACATTCGTTCTTTCCGGAAAGCAGGGCAATTTTCACTCATCGAACCCGCCCATGGATTGGATGCAGCAGAACAGAAACACCCTGGGTCAACGTCCATTGTCGCAGATTTGCATTCTGGGCACCCATGACTCTGGCATGTCAACTGTGTCTCACTGTGATATACCTGGTGGCGTCATCGATCCCTACGTTCTTTGTCAGTCTTTGCCTGTCAAGGGACAGCTTGAACAAGGTGCTCGATACTTTGACCTCCGACCTCAATACTCAGGCGGGCATCTATGGACAGGGCACTACACAGGAAAGGTTGGTGGGCGGGGCGAGTCCATCAAGGATGTTATTTCAGCCGTCAACGAATTCACCCGCGACAACGGCGAGCTTATCATCCTGCAATTTTCCCACTCTCTGCAATCCGATACCGAAGACTGGCGGGAGTTCAAGAAAGAGGAATGGCATGCCCTCATGAAAGAGCTGCTCAAGCTGAATCACCTCTTCATTTGTGAGGACAAGAAAAAGGCCAACAACCTATGCCAGCTAAAGCTCGACGATTTCATCGGCGGGGGAAAAGCCGCCGTGGTTTGTATTATTGAGCAGTGGGACCTCAAGATCGACGATTATGCCACCAAAGGCTTTTACAAACTGGAGCAGTTCAACATACGCAATGAGTACTCCAACAAAGATGACACAGAGGTCATGGTCAAAGATCAGCTGGAAAAGATGAAAGGTCATATGTCTGCCAAGGACAAGCGGCTATTCCTGCTGTCTTGGACGTTGACTCAACAGGCACCGAACTGGGATGGAGACGTTGTCAGTTTCGCAAAGATTGCTCCAAGATCGTTGAAGCCTATTAAACATATGGCTCGCAGGTGTAACAAGGAGTTGTTCACGAGATTGTTGCCGGAGGTTAGCGACAAGTCGTTTCCTAATGTTGTGTACATCGATTATCTCAACAATCGAGACTATGTGGCTTTGGTTGTGGCGATTAACGACAAGGTATTCAACAGTTGAGTAGTGGGAATTTCATTTACAATCGAGGGGTAACAGAATCGTCCTCGATCTGAGATAATTAGGTCCTCTGTGATTGTCCCGAGACTTCCAACCGGAATGGTTGTAGCTATATTCTTAGAAGTCCTAGAAATACTACAAACAGTAAAGATTGGGATAAGAATCTGATATAATCGTTCGATGCTCTCTGCAGAACCTAATTCCTGTAGATAGATTTACTAAGTAGTATGGATAGCATGAGTTGCGAATGGTGAACATGATTGCCGCCGACTGGGATTCGTGGCCTTCTTCTTCTAGATCTATTGCACATGTCGGCCAGAACCTCGATGATACCACAAAGGTCCTTTTACGATTCCACGCTTATCTTATACGCGGCAGACAATCCAACCTTGGTAAGACTAACAATTGAACATCGTTGAGTGGCTTCGGATATCTATCCTTAGAAAAGCTTCCAACTCTATTCTAGTCAGTCAAGTAGTAGACGACGGTACGAGGAAACAAGATGTCATTTTACCAATTGAAGTGTTTTGGTGCAATCATGTAACACGAGAGTCTTTCTTGTTACTTAGAGCCTCGATCTTGGTCTGGTCGAACGGTCGAACCCTCCTGTCTCAAGTAACATCTATCAAAGCGAAGCTATGCGATACTGTACACTATGGCCAGTACACCAAACACAGGGTGCTGGTTGTTTTCTCCCACAAATCTTTGACGCCTGAGGCCGCAAAGAGCGAGTTTCTATTTGAGTGATGAAAACTTGACACCCTGTTTATAAATGCCCAAGTGACTTAGGCGAGATGTGATTGAAGTGGCCTTTGATCTTGTCAACCCCTCAAGACTAAGCCGCAAGAGATCTTAGGCCTGTGGATATGTCCTGAACTTATGTTGGTCTAGGTAATCTCTGGAACGACCTGTCTGAGCTTATTTGGGATGCTGGTTTCGATGGCAAGTATGAATCTCGATATACGCTCCGTATGCAAGTTTTCCCTGGCTTGTTACCAGAAGAGGACGTTTAATTAGCCGTTGTGTCTTCAGACGCTTATTCGCCGCTTGAAGTCAGCCTTTTCCGTTCTGGATTCTCCCCAGAAGTGTTGAGAACTGGATACAAGAACCAGTCAATAGCCACTATGACAGCACATATTGTGGGAGACGTCGACAGAGCGGACAATCATGATGGGTGAGACGAGCGGGGATGAGGTTCACACGCCAACTGGGACATCAAAGGCGGGAGCCCAAGTCACTCCTGGTAGAATGCTGTTCATGCACTTGATGGTATAAGATTTACTTGAGAGACATGACTACGACTTGAAAATAACTGCAAGTAGCGGCGAGAAGCGCAACACCGAGATTTAGTACTGATAGGGCATCGGCTTGTATGATCTTGTGATCTATACCACAAAGTGCGAGACCACAGCTGGCACTTTCAGGTAATCGACTCCCTTATGTTTCGAACCCAGACATTATACTGGAGCAATTATGAGTTGATTGGCTACTCCCTGAGAGCTTCTCAGCAGACAGGGATCCTGCACTATTTGAGATATTTGGGGGCTACTCATCTGACCAGTCAGTGACAGCAATAAATAACAGGATGAAAAGGCCGGACTTGAAAATTCGCCCATGGAAGATTAAAATGACGCAGCTGGTCAGGATCTATCGTCGAAAATCATACAAAAATAGGCCATGGCTTTACTTGAAGAGGGTAGGAAGAAGGTTGGCTTGATGTGAGCGTATCAAACCGACCCAGGCAGCCTGAGTATTGTGTTGGTCGACAGTACAGCACGAATGGGCGCTTATCACGGAGTCCATACATCAAGGGCGTTTCCAACATGCATCAGGCCCTCGTATCCGGTCATTCCCACAATCAAGACAAAGCTGGGGCAACGAATCGACGGCTAACGTACGTACATCATAGCATGGGCCGTGGCCACTCTATGTTCTGCCACTGTAGGATGATCTGCACTTACTAGCGTCCCACCAGGGCTTGTAGTCTATAGCACACCTACGGGCAGGGAGTGATAGTAGGGAATCTGAGTAGAGAATGCCAGAACTCGAGTATTGGATATCTCAATCATCAAAATCTCCAGGCTAGGATAACCTGTAGTGCAGATGTTCCACTGGAAGTCTGTCAGGGACTTTCGGATACCCTACTATCGCCTATCCTGTAAGTGAAAGAGCTTTTTTGCAGCTTTACTTTCGTAACCTGTGCTGATATTTGCTCGTCGAGACGAATATCATAAGCTTTGGATTAGCCGAGACATTTTTGCGTATTGGCCGAGTGCTTTTCATGGCGTGTCCCGCTTTGACTGGGTTTGGACATGTAGTCTTTCGCCTCGCCAGTAATTGCCTAATTCGATCTTTCCCGTCGTTGAAAATTGCCCAAATGGGTAGCAAAAACATTGTAGTAAACAAAAGCTACCTTGGTCTATGCTGCCACATCCTTACTTTACACTTTATTACCACAGCTTTGGCTATTACGGATGTGGTCTGGAGGCTCCAGGGTCCATGGAAATCTGTCACACGAGCTCTTCAGGCAATAAGATTGGCAATATTAAGATAGAAGATAAGATGGAAAAATACTCGTTTACCTCGGGTCGTAACTAGGGCTGTGGAATACGTGCTCCCAATTGGAAGGCACGAAAAGGGATGAGGTCAGACTGCCCATGGCTAGGAGAAGGAACATGACACCATTCTCCCTTGCGACAAGGCTCGAGTCGAGAATAGGTTTAAGATTTGATTAGCCAATGTCCTCCTCCGACAGACGGCTCTAAGATCGTGACGAAACATCTTCACTGCTTGCCATTGCGAGGACTCTGTTCGTACATGGCAAGTAAGTCGAAAAATATAAGTTACTTCATAGTTGATTCCCGATTTACTGGAAGTTATGCCCCAATCAGCTGAACGCACTGGACGAGCTAACCAGCATGGCCATGTTGTTAGAACATCTTTTATATAAAGAATCGCGGTGGTGAAGCGCAGGGCCTTGAAGAGTAGGCAAGAATATTCAATAGTACTTTGTTCCCAAGATCTAACACAACTGCATGGCTACATCGACTATTACATAGTTTGAAGTTACCGTTCAAACCAAAGTGCCACCCCTGTTCTTGTGATTCTGAAAGGCCTAGGCTGAGTATTGCGCAGTTTGAGATATCTCTTTAGACCTGGTTCTAGATGACCAAATTCAAAACGGCCCGGAAGCTTCCTGACTGTCCCTGGTCAAATCGATGCAATGACGGCCACTGCCAACTTCAGGTACAACTTCACTATCGCTATCCGATTCCTTCTGGGAATTGCGACGTTGAGGAGACTTCGTAGGTAAAGGGCCACCGAATCGCCGCCCGGGCTGCCACATTCGCTGGTTGGGGCGTGATCGACCGGCGAACACAGGTGAAGCTGACGGTGTCTTGTCTACCGGTCTCTCCCGATGTAGAGAACCTTGCGGAGAACCTGGGCTTTGGGGAACAGAGCCAGAACTAACTCGACCTTTGAAAACCGTCGGCTTTGGAGTGGTTTCATTTGAATTGGTGATTGTTTTCCCAGAGACAGGTGTGGAGTCGCGATGATGAAGGCTGGGTCTCTCAGGCAACTGGCTTCCGGATGATCTTGCGCGTGGGGTTTCCATATGATCTGAAGCACGCCAAGCCGTCACAGGATCAGAATACTCATAATCTGAAGAGAGTGCGACCGAACCTTCGGCTTCAGAGGCCTCATCAGCAGAGGTAGCATAGTCGTCAGGTCTACTGATGGCTAAAAGGTAGTCGTCCGGTCTACTAGTAGCTGAAAGAGCTTGCGATGGCCTATAATCATGGTCATTTGGGTCGTCGTCGTCAACTATAGGCTGTTGAGTAGCAGGGCTTGACCTGAAGGTAGAGGCTCTTTGTCCAGACTCGCTCTCGGGAGGCATCTGAGCTGTGTCACCTCGTTGATCAAGATGTGCGCACCCAGCGTGGGCTTTTCCGCAATTTCGTTGGAAAATTTCCAATTTTTCTGTAATGACGCGGTCGATTTCGCTGAATACAAACTCCCTCTCTGATGAGCATATCTGACGTACAAGCAGGCCCAACAATAACGGCGTCACCTTCCGATGAGCCATGTCATCGAGCTCCATGTTGGCATGATCATCAAGTAGCGCTTGAACCATAGGAGTAATAGCGCGACGATGCTCGACGGCCTTTTGCTGCCGAAGCTTGGACTCGTTCCACAGGGTTTGGGCAGCATTCCCGTGGCCCTCCTCCTTGGGGTAGATGTGAATCCATTGCTCGATATATGTCGATATCAAAGGTTTGAAAGCTCGCATCGCCCAGGTATGCGTATTCTCGAGTATGATGCGAAACTTGAGAATGTCGACGAGCTTTGCCATATCACCTTTCCAGATCGTGCGCATAATCTGAAAGCTTGTCAGTATGGCTATGCCAGCAGGCAACACCACGATGGAGTATCTTGACTCACATAGCCTTCCTCGCGCCTCCTACTCGTCACTTCATTTGTATCTCTGCGACTGCATGGAGCTTCAAAGTCCTTGGCAAAGTACATGATCCATACCGTGACACGTGAGCCAACGGTAGTAATAACTGGAATAGGTGGGATATGCGCCTGACCAGGCAACTCAACAGCATACTGAGCTGAGTGCCGGACTAGACTGACGGCAGACGCTGCAGCATTAGCGCCCTGGCAACACACATCTCGTTCTAGTCCCCCATTCTTCCCATTTTCTTTCTTATGCTCCACGATGAGCCAAGGATAGCATTTGAGATGAGCCTCCAGCGGTGGTTTATGGAAAATGCGAACAGGAGACGGCTGGAGGCCGAATGCATTCAACCCTATCAGAGTTTCCCACGAAAAGGGCTCCATAATAGATGAGTCCTGAGCTTGGTTCCACTGCCGAGCTTCAGGATCTACTATCGTAGGGATACCGCCTGCTACGTCAGTATGGTATATTGGCAGGAAGAATGCCTGATCTGGCTGTGGGCTTTTTAGGCTCTCGAAAGATGCAATAGCAGTCGTGCCATCATCTTTGAACAGATCCCACCGCTCGTTAGTTTCCCTATAAATGAACTTAACGAGAGTTGTCAGTTATTTCCAGAACTTTACACACCTTTTGAAAGCATCATAGTAGTATTTGCAATGTGAAGTCCTGGTGGCACAGTCAGCTTTGGTTATCCAGCGGCAGAAGGCTGGGTCATTTACCTTCGGGAGTCTTCGTTGCACACGGACAGACTTTCAGAGAGATTTTCGAAAAAACACGTTTCGAAAAAGTTTTCCCATTTCTTTTCACCATAGCCGCCATTCACTATACTCAGAGCCTTAGCAAGAGTCTTCCGCGCTGATTTGAAGTCGGGATCGGGACACGACTGATAGGCCAAGGTTTTCAAGTTAGTCTCAACAAGTGAGGAGCCTAAAAAGTTCCGATTGCCACCTATGGGGCAAGAGAAGTCCATCATAGATCTCCTCACACGCTCCACATGCGGTGGCAGAACCGTAGCCGGGAACAAGCGAAGGTCTTCATCATAAAAGATGTTCTTCTGGCCGAGTGCGTACCGGTCCCAAGACATTCTCGGACAAATATGAGAGAGAGGTAGGATGCTGAGGAAACTGACTTAGTTCTTCCCCTCCTTCGTCCTTTTAATACGAGAGGAAGGATTTCGAGGCGTCCACGTCCAAGGCGGCCAGAAAGGACCACTTGCCTAATAAGTTAAGTCTGTTGGTTGATCCATGTATGTAGTCAACCAACTGCATAACATGTTGTCTCAGCTGGCTGCTAGCAAGGTTGCGACATTGCGAAGCGTGGGGCCTTTTCCTGATGTAGCAGTATCCCCGAGCCAGTAAGGTGGTTAGTTATCGAGCTGTCGTTCAAGCTGGATTCCAACTTTGAGTTAAATAGATATATCATCTTTCTACGGTACCTACATTCATACATAATAGTAGTTTATTCCCTATGCTTATAGACCTATCTAGCACTTCCGGAAACATCCCTTTGTCATCATTCAGTCTCAACAATAGTGGCCAATAGGGTACAAGTAGTAAAAGCCCAGAGCGGGGCGGAAAACCCTTCTTCCCTTCGCCTTTCAACAGTAACTCAAAGCAGTGTTCCGGCTAACCCGATCAGGCCTCTCCTTCGTAGGTCGCGCGTTCGATCTCCGATGTGGTCGGTTGGGGTCGGTATTTTTAACCGTGGTGTCAACAGTGGGACGACAGTCATGTAGGTTTGTAATGACGACCGGTGACTTTTGCCGCTTGAAATTCTGGTGAAACCAAATAACAATGGTTTAGCTTGATTGTAGCGCGTCTTGAAATACGTGGAGAGCTATCGCTAAACCTCAAATACTAAGAGTACTATAATGCCACTTGCCACAGTAATACCTTTTTTTGTCCATGTGAGTCGACTATGGTTGAATTGTGAATCTCATCTTTCCCATGCTCTTTTGGCGTTGGTTGCCGCTTGTTGGTAGTTACCTATAGGGATGGCAAGGTAGCCACAAATTTCTTTACTTCTTGTAATTGGAGGATGGTGGTAAGAACATCTGACTACGTTCTGTGTGCCGCAAACTCAGGTACTGAATAATCCAACCAGACTGTCCATATATTAAATCTATTCGTGCGGCTGCTGTCATATGTGGTCTTGGCCCGTTTGGATCAAGGATAGCCTTCCAATAATGGCTAGGTCTACTAGGACCTGACTTCCTTATTGCGATTCGATGGTGACTTAGGGTGCTCGACTATCACTAGAGGCGGTTTTGGATGTTCTTTCTCGAGTGTTGATAAGCAACAAACAGTTGGACAGGTGCTTGCCCAGCTATCTTGCGAGCGTCCAGAGCAAGCTTCTGTTGCAACATTGTGTGCTCTGGCTAGTTTGTCTGTCTGTGGGCGTAATGCTTCCCGTCCCATGCTACCTGAAGGTTGGCTACGTACCATTCAGGCAGCCAACGAGCATCATCAATACTTTCTCCTGTTTGATTTAGCGGATCCAAGTTGAAAGTTGGATTTGTCAAAGGCGAAGTATCTTCAACCTTCCTGACAGTTTCGGAATCAGATCAACGACGTCTGTAACCAACTTATCGTCAGGAACGCCAATTTAATTAACACCATCGCCACCGTGTCTAGAACCAAGACACCATTAAGTTATATGAAGTCGGCAATGAGAGATTCAGAAAACAAAATGATAGCCATCATAGTCAACCTATCCGCGGTAGTTCGAGAGACAGGGCGATAAGAAAAGGAAGTGAGAATGGATAGGGATGAACTACTTTTTGAACAAATTTCAATCGCCTCCAGAAAGAAAGCGAGTCTTCAAAGGAGAAGATTCACATATTGGAGAAAGGAGGGATTGCAAACCATGTATACATCGCTTGGCTGAAACCGACGTTGATTCAGGCAGGATTCAGCAAACGGGAACTAGAAGCAGTTGTAAAGTCGCAAATAAAAGCCAAAGATGTCCTGTTAGCGGGTTTCGATGAAAAAGCTGCAAGAAACAAGGACGAGCTGTGAGATGCGAGATGCTAAAGGTACGCGTTGAAGATCTCGAGCGCGTAAATACCAAGCTTAAGGAGCAGCTGTCGAGGACATATGGGTATACAATGGAAGCATGGAGTGCTCGTTGCGAGCTTCACATCACTGAGACGTGGACGCTGGGCTTGTGTCGTCTCAGTCCTTGGCCCTTCTTCTGCTTTGGTCGGCCGTTTTCTCCAGCTTCCCCGTCCTTATAATATACACGATACGTGGCGCGTCGCAATCTCTACACACAACTCTTATAGATAGATCTCTACTATGCTATCTATAACACTATAGTCTCCAGTGTTTATAGCATGACAGCACTGGCAACTGACGAGTTTACGATTGGCTGGATATGTGCTCTACAAAAAGATTATTAAGCGGCCTGCCGTATGTTGATGAAGGATACGAGGGTCTTGACACAAGCGAGCCAAATGACGACACTACCTATGTCATCGAAAGTATCGGCGACTATCAGATCCTTACTGCGTGCTTCGAAAATGAACGCTATGGCACTGGTACTCTACTTCATGGCGACTTCAAGCATGTGCCTGAAATCCGAAGAGGCTTCCAAAGAACCCTGATAGTTGGGATCAAGGTCTGTGATGAACACGTGCAAGCTTATGTTGAAAGCTGCGTAAAGGTATTGCCTGAATCTGTGACGAATAGCCCAGATTACAACAAGAGACGAATATTAGCATATCAAAAGCTGCAGACATGGTAGGTCGGCCGAAAAGTCCCGCACCTCAAGATTTGAGCCAGACATGGGATATGGTGCTGGATACTCAAGAATCTTCATGTGAGCTTCGGTAGAAGGAGGTTGTGGTGAAGCGACTAATATGATTGTTTGCAGATTGGTCCCTTTGCGTGGCTCGCGAGCGACATTCAAAAGAGTTCCTTAGCCCAAGACTTCCAAATAAGAGATTGGAACAATTGACCCATGCAGAGAAAGCCGCTCTAATGTTCGAGAGTCGAACCATCGACAGGCTTTGGCACCTTGAAAAGTTGCCTCAATCGACCCAGTTTTAACTTGTTCAAAAGCGCGCAACGATGTCTCACTGTAGTATCTATCAACGCAGTGCTCAGCCTTGACACCACGCATTCCAATTGTTGGGACAAAGTTAAGTGGCTGATGTCTTTAGAAGCGCAACAGAGCACATGTAGAGCACACCTTTGTGATGGTTTGTACCAGTTTCCTACTGTGACTATTTGAGCAGTCCCGAAACTGGTGAATGTAGATGGGCAAAGCCTAAGCAGTTTCAATTCAATTTATGACTCGTCGTAATTTGAACCTCTTCACAGGACCCACCTTTCAAATGATCAAGCTTTTGGGTTGTTATTAGAAGTCTACGCTGTATATATCTGTTGAGGGATGTGTGTGTATTGATGTAGCTAACCCATGGGGGTTGGGCCGAGATGCCAGCTGATATGCAGGGCAGTTGCCTCAGGCACTTTCAGCAATGTCTTGCTGTGTGTATCCGTGTGGATTTGCCCTAACCCTTTTTCCAGATAGAAACGTTTCCTCAAATCCTACTCTTCCCCTGCGAAGAGCAATGGCATAGCGCCGCTAGCCCTGATTTGTTTGCCACCGCCGATTGAAACAATCTAGACAGGGATATGAATGTTAATACAGCATCGTTGATTCGACAATCTAGACAAGGAAAACGCGGAGCACATGCATAAGGCGCGGGAAGATCACTTAAACAAGCCAAGCACGTATCAAATCAATGCGAAATAACTGGGGCATATGGAACTATTTATTTCGCCCCGGCTTTCATCTCCGCCCATTTTCTTTGATCTTCATTTCACAGCCATCATGCCTGAATCTTTCACGCTTCTCGTCGGTGTGTGTATTGGCCTTGTCGTCTACGTCGGCCTTCGGATCTTCTCAAATGGCCCAAAACGAGCTCCTCTGCCTCCCGGGCCGAAAGGTCTTCCTTTACTAGGAAATTTGAGAGATCTTCCCCCGTCCGGTGTGCTTGAGGCATTTCACTGGCTGAAGCATAAAGACCTTTATGGTGCGGTCCTGAGACCAAAGTTGATACCAGACAAGCTTCCACTAATCTCAAATCCCAGGCCCAATTAGCTCCGTCACAGTAATGGGCCAGACCATTGTTATCATCAATGATGTAAATCTCGCCTTCGACCTCTTGGATAAACGATCAGTGAAGCATTCGTCAAGACCTACACAGGTCTTTGCGGGTGAGATGTAAGACAACTCCAAGCGCTAAGAACCAAACCTGTCTGACTATACACCCAGGATCGGCTGGGAGAATTCACTTGCGCTCTCAGGGTACAACGACCGCTTCAGAACTCATCGGAAGAATATGGCTCGCATCATTGGATCAAAGACTACCGCAGCTCAGTACGATGGGCTACAGGAAGCTGAAGTCGGCCACTTCCTGCTTCATGTGCTAGATCACCCAGACCATTTGACAGATCACATAAGAAAGTTCGTTCCCCTATATACCCATTTGAACCAATTAAGCTAATAAGTGATCCAGAGAAGCTGGTGCAGTGATCTTGAAGATAGCTTATGGATATACAGCAGAGCCTTTCAAGGAGGATCTACTTATCAATATGGCCGGTAAAGCTATGGATGACTTCGGAACTGCTGCTGTCCCTGGCGCATTCTTAGTAGATGTATTGCCTTTCTGTAAGCTTTCCAGTCTTAACTACCATCGCCCACAACACTAACTTATGATATTAGTGAGATATGTGCCAGACTGGGTTCCTGGAGCAGGCTTTAAGAGGCTTGCCCGCCAATGGGCATCAGAACTTTATGATGTTGCCGAAAAGCCCTATGCCTTTGTTCAGCACCAAATCGCACACGGAAAGCAAGACAACTCATTTCTTGCACAGCTTCTAAAAACAGATAACCTAACTGCCGAAGAGAGAATCACCAATAAGTGGTCAGCCGCGTCTCTATATGCAGCAGGAGCTGATACGGTAAGCTAGCCCTGGACCGCTACATGACCGTTTTCTAAGACTATCAGACTGTTTCTGCTATCGCATGCTTCTTTCTAGCTATGTCGCTGTTTCCAGAGGCTAAGAACGCAGCCCAAGAAGAGATTGACCGAGTGATTGGTAATATCAGACTCCCTACCTCGATGGACCGCCCCAACCTGCCATATATCGAGGCTGTAGTCAAGGAAGTCTTGCGGTGGCATCCAGTTGCTCCTATGGGCTTGCCTCACACAAGCACTACAGAGGATGTATTCGAGGGGTACCTCATTCCAAAGGGAGCTATGGTGATGGCCAATATCTGGTGAGTATGCTGGCAAAGATCTGAAATGGGTGCTAATGGTTTACAGGCACTTTGCACATAATCCGGATGTGTATAGCGAACCAATGCGTTTTAAGCCAGAAAGATTCCTATCAACTGACGGTACTCAACCCGAGCAAGACCCACACACATACGTGTTTGGATTTGGGCGTCGTGTCTGCCCTGGGCGCGTGCTAGCTGATAATGCCTTATTCCTCAATATTGCACAGTCTCTGGCAGTTTTCGATATCAGCAAAGACAAGAAAGACACTACACAACAGGTTCTTTTCACTCCTGGCATCGTTAGCCACCCTAGCCCTTTCCAGGCTACCATTACGCCAAGGTCTGACCATCACGAGAAATTGATTAGATCTTTGGAACAGACGCATCCGTGGGAGAGTAGTGATAGCCACATTTTGGACAGCATGAAGACTTAGAGGAAGACTAGGCAGGTCGGGCTCCTAACAACTATCAGACTATCGGTCGCTACGTGAATATGAGATGGGTCAAGATTGTTACACTTCCAGTGTAATTACGATGTACTAAGCTAGCCTAAGAGGAATGCATTTACGAGTTACGTACTTGGATAACCGAATCGTGCTTACGGAGCTGCCAATTCGGTTGTACTTCACTTACCATACTACGACAATGCCCTTGTGATGCTGTTGTTAGCAAACCTCGAACTGAGTCAACAGACACTCAATATACTTCTACAGGTACTTCTTTTTACCTGGTCAAGATCAACTATTTAAACTGAATCAACTCCATCTCTTCTTTCCGCAAGCCTTGACTAGAGAACTAGCTAGCTGAAAGCCGCTGACTCCATCCAAAAATATCAAGGAACATGACTGATGCGGACGTCTCATCCACCATCACATATAACATATGGGGCATACACAATTCACGTAGCTTTTAGGAACCTCAATGACATCATCTGCAAAGTCACCCTCGGAAATAAGAGCCAAACAAGTTCAGGACATAGTAAAACACTATACTAAAGAAGTACAACTAAATCGAAGCCATTGGAAGTATTATAAGTTTCCATCAACTGCTGCCTATCCCCTGAAAACTGGTAACAATCCATGGATTATCACTCTCAAGCCAAGTGAGCTTTAGAGCAGCGGCAAGCAATAGTTATAGCTCAGCCTGTAGCGCAATGGTATTCAATCCGCCAGTCTTTAATGCTCGACATGTACCTGTCATTGAACACCTGGTCCCCGACGAGGCCGAGATCAGTGCTGACATCTACAACCCACCCGGCGTCTTTACTATCGTAGCATTGCACGTTGCGGAGGTACATGTCTAGCGGTGAAATATGATCAGCTTCCGTGTGGTATGCAAATTGGGGGTATTGTCTCGCTTACCTCCTTTCCAGTACTTGCAATAATTCTCAGGAGGAGTATTCTCGGACGAGAACGCAACGCGACGTCGGCTCTGGGCATGCTCATGCCAGGTCTTGATGAGCTGACGATTGACGAGGCACTCTCCCGCCTGGCGGTTTTCAAGGCCTTGAGGTAACTGTTAGTTGGCAAGGACGAGATATATGAGGAAGGGAGTTTGATGTACCCTGAGACCCGGGAGAAGGTGCAGCAGATGCGAGGAAGGGCGCAGAGGCCAGAACGGTCAGAGCGGAGGAGAGCTTCATATTGAAAAGGTCAGAGGAAGTGATAGTATGTTGAGATGGGTGTTTGATAATGAAAGAGAGTAAAAGGCGGACTTGATGGCTCTTTTATATTCTGCGAAGCTCACGACTTGGTCCTGCTGTCCCCCATGGATACTATCGACCTCGGTCATCGCGATGTCGATGCTCCTTTTAGGTCACAATCCACCAAGGGCAATCCTACTGCACAGCCCCCCTACGTCAAAGGTTTCATCAAAGGATAAGGATCCCGACATAGACCTCAGGAGTCCTAGCCTGAAGCTTTCGAATTAGATAAGATAATGACCTTGGCTTTTTGGTAAGATTAAGCTCTCCAAGTTTTTAGCTGATTCGGCAAGTACGTAGCCTGATTCTCTCACGATCGACATAAGCATATTATGGATCTTGCGTAGTATTCTACGATCTTTTACCTATCCAAGGTGCTCTGCCAAGAGGAACAATTACTAAGAGGGAACTTGGGTTAAATGCTGTGGATGAAATTATGCTGTTTAGGAGCTTTATGTAGTATTCTCCACGCAGGATGCGTGGATCAGCTGAACTTTTACCTCAAAGGGGATGCAATTACATAAAGGTTTATCTCGGTTCGTCGCCAAGTTTAAGCTTACTTAAAAACGGGTATCATACCATACGATCTCTTACCTATTTAGGAAGCACTGCTGACTGAAAATCCCTTCTAAGAAAGAAACTTTGTTCCATACAATGTTATGCCAGTTAAGGACTTTCTCAGCCATCTACATTTTACAGGCATCATCGGTAGATCGGCAGAGGCTTTACTCTATACTGATTAGATCATGCCGCAATTAACCCATTGACCTGCGTGGGCTATGCTCTTGGCTTAGAAATCTGTTAACAAATATTGCCAAAGGGCGGGCTGGCTGGCAGGACACACGTGAGCATAGAAAGTTATAAAGGACGCTCTCTCAACCCAACAGTTTCGCTCAGTATCACAAATACCACACTTCAATCGTTCACTACAAGGCCATCCAATCTCTTCAAAATGATGTTCAAGTCTGTTGCCCTTCTTGCCCTCCTGCCTGTCCTTGGAGGCTGCAACCCAGTTCCCGAAACTCAAGGTATGAATATAATCTGACTATTCTCTTATCATTCTAACACCTGAACGCCTAGACTTGCACAGCAGGCAGTCATGCCTCGTCAACCGTGAGAAGATCAACATGTGGGTTGAGAACGGACTCACTCGCTGGCGCATAGCATTTTCCAGCGAGGGTACCAAGACCGAGGAGTATTGCGAATACTGGGTCAGTAAGTAACAGTCAATTCCTGAAATCCCCCCCTGTGACTGACTAACGATATTGGCAGATGGCAAGGACCACAGTGGTTGCAGGAACCACTTCAACCCCCAGTGCTGGTTCAAGGAGGACCTTGGTACCTGGGTTGTCGATGCGAGCACCACTCGCGGCATGGACCAGAACTTCTGGAGCTGTCACGAGACTTCTCTTAAGAATTGGATCAGAGATACTGGCTGCCGTACCGGAACCTAGGACAGAACAAGAAGACGAACAGGTTATGCCGTCTTTAAGTTTTAGGATCGAGAATCACAGGCATAATGGCCTCACCGGATTGTTTTCATGCACATACATACTCATTCTTTCTATTATAAATATACGAGCTCTTACTCATACTCCTATCGCATCCACATGCATCTAAGTAAACGAAATGGGATGAGTCATTTATATTGTCGTTATCTAATGAGTCTTGGGTTGCGCTGAAACCCTGATTTGCTGTCCGTAATAATTGAGGATGGCGTATGCAGAGGATCTGTTTCTAATCATGAGTGCCATATCATTGAGAAGCATTGCATCAGGTCAGTCACTCTATTTTCATGTGCAGAGCGATATCACCGCCCTGCCTTAGTACGTCCCTGGGAAGAAGTCCAGATGTCGAGAAGACTTGGGAACATGCTGCAGTACTCCGCTGCATTTTCCACGCAAGCATTAGACCTTGTACCAGATAGGGAGCTGATGAAGTACTCGGCTGATCAACCATCGAAGATGACCCAGCTTGTCGAACTTCCAAGTGAACAAGCTTCCACCTTCTACCTTGCAGCAATACTATAAGCTGCTGCTCCGTCTTCATTCAACGCAGGTCCCAACTTTCCAAGTATCGTGATCTCGCTAGAAGAGAAGACATGGGTTCATCACTTCTCTTTCCTCACTCTTGGATTCCGCTAGTGACACGACAACCTTTGTAGGAGACAAGCCAGTTCTGTCGTTCAATGCTATGCGACCGAGGAGTGATTATGTACAGATTCGATCGTTATCCGCCATTTCTACGATCCGGACCGCTCTATACTATGGCAGAAGGCGTCCCGAATCCCTACTTAGCTTTTCGTCTCTTTAACGAATACCATAATTTCAGGAATATCAGCAGCATGTTGCACTTCATCAGCCAATAAATGAGCAGCTTTTTTGGCAATTCCTTGCAAACTGGGATCTGCCAATCTTTGCTGATGGGCATCAGACCATCGAGATAACGGTCCCTTCCTGGCCTGGGCTTACATAAAGAGTCATCAGAGCCATTAAGAGCCATTTCTTAGTTTAAGAACTGTGTGGAAACGGCATCGATACGTGGGGTAGATACCAGAGATGGGGTGCTATAATGACTACCGGGTAGTGCATTGATAGATCAATCTCACTTTCTTCTGACTTCTACCGTTTGTTTTCGAATCGAGAACACGACCTAGGCTACCTGCCTCATTGTTTTGCTACAACGCGAACAATCTGGGGAGCTGTGGACTCTTTGCTCAATCAAGCGCTGGGTGGAGCGTGGTCGCAAGACATACAGGGTTATCATAAGGTGCTTTTTTCTGGGGTGTACATGTGAAATGCCAAGACCGGGAGAGAGACAAGCCCGCTTTTACGCTTTTACAAGTATAAGCCGAGGAGAACGCCAGAACACGTAGGAACACCAGCTGTGACGCGCTGACTACCCCCACGCTGGGAAGATTACAACCCCAGTAAATAATGTTGGGTGCATTACTTTTATGCATAGTCGGCTGTTGAGCCGACGCTATTATACCGCTCGTATGTAGACGCAGTATTGTACCACGCTGTTGCGGGCTTGACTCAGCGAAATATTAGAAAAACCATTGTGAGAGTTTGTTAGCTTAGTCTCTGGTTTGCGCTCTCTCCAAGTGGACCCGATGCTTACTTGTTTTCTTCGTTGAATCGCAAGGCAGGACCTGCTATATTGCATCTGACATTAGTTGCCGTTTCACTGTGGGATCTTTCTTCTTCTTATCAAGCTAGAGTTAAGAGTCTTCTCATTTGCATAACAATTTAGTTTTAGCACTCAAGCTGATCGTAGGGATATCCACTCAAGATAGACTATGCTTCTTTTTATCATCATCGCCTGTGAAATGTGACCGAATCCCGTTGAGGGATGACTAGACATTCGACGATTCTTGGTTTCGAAAGCTGCCGCGGCATTTTGGTGCAAGCTATCTACCTCCTGATTCGTCATTCTTTCACCGCGCCATCACATATATCATGCTCACAGTCAGTTTAGTCATTTATGAATCTGACTGGCCTGACCACGCCTCTCTTCTTTTGCGCTTCTTCACAGAGCATCGTGAGCTAGAAAGGCGAAATGACCTTGTACAATTCTCAAGACACCCAGCTAAGTTAATGTATCATCCGATTGCTGGGCGCATATCTAGCGTCTGCGATGGACTTCAGGCCGCCCTAGTGAGCTTCATTTCCGGGTAAGACGGATGCGTAAACAGACCCGTAAAAATGTGTCAATGTCACCACTTGGTTCGGCCTCGATCTATTGCAATAACTCGAAGACGTCCTAAGGCACCCACCGTAAGCGGGGTCTTAATTAGTTTGTATTGTATTTTGCAAACTCCGACTGCCTACCCGATCATGTCATCGACCTCCCAGGTATTCCTGGGTCCTGACCTTGGAACGTGATATACCCTGTTTCGCTGGAGACCAGATTATACATGCTGTTCAGGTGGCGCGGCATATTAATGGTCAAAAAAACACGAGACAGCTCACAGGCGACTCAGAACTCCCGCCATCCTTGATCAGAAAGCCAACGTGAAAGTGGAATACTCTAGCGGCAAACCAGGGCTATAGGGTTTCACGTTGTAACGACAACACGCTCTATAGTTCAGCCTACGAAGACTCCAGTACTAGCATCAATACATAGGAGTCGGACGATACCTTTCACGGCCCCTGGTCGGTCCGGTTCCGACTGACCCTGACAGAATAAAGCTATGAGCAGTGCAAGATGAGGCGAAAGATTATCGAAGAGACGTAGGATGAGCTAGGTATTAAGGTTCAAGCCCCCCGATGGGTATTCGTGGCGGCAGATTAAGGGCGAGAGGAGCCATCGAAAGACAAGTGTAATGAAAGTAAACATAGGTGAGGGCTTTAGCGCAATACGAACGGATCCTGATATTAAAAGATGATTCAACAAAACGATAAACTCAACAATCAAGTTGTGAGATCTCATCTATCTCGGCAGTGGACTTGCTGCGTCCTGGTAGACAGCAAGTCCGCTCACACCTCCGGTCTTTTGCCCCAGACAGAGTAGGTGGGAACATAAATATGGATGGCCGGGTTATTAAGGTCTTTCTTAACTTTGGCAATGAGGACCCGGATTTCCTCCTCTTCCCAGCCAAGTACACGAGTGAAGATGCCGGGAGTGTACGAGTCGATGAGTTGTTCTTCCTGGATGATAGCGTGCCTGCCGATCTCCTTGAGTGTCAGGTCTTTCGGCCAGCTACCAAAGGGGACCTGGCATACTGTTAGCGATCATGTTCCGAAGACTTGGGACATTCACTCAGGACGAACCTTTCGAATTTCCTGCTCAACCTCTACGAATCCGGCGGCCTTCATCTTGTCCAGCCATGCAGGTGGTGAGTCGAGAGGCTTGCCGAACTTCTCAGCGCCCTTACAGATATTGGCCATCCAGAACTGGGCGTCCTCTGCAAGTTTGGCTGTGTCGTCGTCGGAAAGAAATCGTGGGTAGACGGCCTGCACCTCAAAGTAGCCCCCTGGGGACAGGTGGTCAAACGCTCGACGGAACAGCTGATCTTCGTCGGTAATGCATCCGCCCAGCTCACGAGCGTGGATGTAGTCGAAATTATCGTGGTAGACCCAATTCTGCTCAAAGTCGTCGACCTCGAATGAGCAGTTAGGCGGTGTCCTATATTCGGTGAGTATGGTCAAACAAAGACGCATAGTATCTTACCATTTGGGCTGGATAGGACTCAGGTCAGTGCCAATGACTTCTGCAGAGGGGTATTGGCTATTCGGTATATGTCAGGAGCTTTCATCTTCAGTGCTTGGTGAGGAGGAATTCTAACTCTGCAAAGTCCATAGCCCATATGCCAGTGCCGGTGCCCAAGTCAAGCACGCGCTGTGGGTTCTTACCGATAGGGGCAACGTGAAGTTCTCCTCGGAAGAGTAGGCCGTAGATGTGGTGAGCTAGATCCATGCGCTCCTGTTCCTCGTCGTCGTTGGGCTGTACCATTTAGTTCACATGGTGACTTAGGCCTTTAGACATTGCGAAAGCTTACTACTAGATATGCACCTTCGCGGAATGCATGATAACGGCGGCCGTTCTGCATTTTATGGCAAGGTTAAAACTTTGATGAAGATGTCCAGTCGCCCCAATAAGAACCTCGTACCTGTGAGACAGGTTAGTTGCCCTATGTTTCTGCGTCGTCAGGCTGACCGATAGACATACTTGTACTGGAAGACACTCGAGTTGAGTGACGATAGAAAACTGGCAGATGCTTCACTGGGGGTTTCATTTAATGCCAATCATCCCAAGATTTCGTCCCGCGGGACCCGACTTACGAAGCAGCGTAGCCAGCGTCGTTCTCGGAACCCTTTTGTGGTATAGCACGTCAACATCAAGGGTTTCGGTCATGGAGCATTCAAGAGCCCACTCACATTGTCATCCTGTAGAGGCTCGTGCCCAACCACGCCCGCGGGGACAATTTCTTCGTGGGCCATCTTTAGCTTTGAGCGGGAATAAAGAGTGAGGGGAAATAGGGATGGGACTCCCAGGGCCCAGTATTTCATTTTATGTCGTAGCAGCTCCCTCCAAACTCTCGCGTATCAGGGATCATACCACTCCTGCATATCAAAGGGGGCGGCGTTGAGAGACTGTGTTCTTTTACCCGGGTACGACGGAGAATGTGATAAACAATTGCTTGAAATTTGAAGTTTCTTCAGTAATTCCAAGAAAGTCTCAAAAGTTCCAATTTTTTATAACCTCGTTCGAGCTTTTCCTGTCCGAGGCCTAAATGTCTGGCGGGACTAGTCAACTAGTTATAGCCAAGTCACGTCAGCTCGGTGTATATCTCCCTGAGAGCCCGTGTGTTCTGACACTCACCCTGACAGCCAACAGCCAACCATATGCTGTCGGATAAACTCCAAGACTGTTTCCTGTCACTAAATGTGCTTGTTATGTCGTATTGTCTCGACAAATTGCACCGGGCTATGGACATAAAACCCGATTAAACTCGATTAAACTCCAGAGAAATCCTATTCCACGGGTTCAGTGCCACTGTCTTTATTATCTACTATGCAGCCCCATGCCACTTTGTCGAGAGAACACAGTATAGAAACTATAAGATAGCCGCACAGGAGTTTCGCACCAAAGTCCCAAACAGGGATGTGTAAATCGCTCAACCCCGCTTTTCACGCTGGAAAATGGGCTTTCAAGACAAGGTTGTTACGGGAAGTAACCTAAAATTCCGATTGGATATTTGAGAGGTACCATCGACTGTGAGTGCGTTTAGTTGTGAAGCCAAAATCGATAGTTGACAAGGTGTGAGCTCGCCATTGCCGCGGCACCCAATACGCTTTGCAGACTCCTTATTGAGGTTGCATCCACAACTCACACCCCAGTGCCGACACGGAAAAGCTCACCGGTCCAAGCTCTCCTCTGGATAGACCATCAGATCCTCATCTTTGTCTTTTTTACAATGAGTTTAAAGATCGCCCTTGTCATTGACTTTCTGTGGCCTAGAATGATTAAAGTATCTTGACATAACAAAGATGTGTAGACTTCTATTCTAGCTACCATGCAAGTGACCCGTGCCCAGTGCCGAAGGAGATCCACGCTCGCCCATTCCCATTGAGCCAATTTGAGAAGGACTCTAGGTACCTCAAAAGACCGGGAAGCCATCCGGCATGGTGGCTCTGGAGGCCCTTGGGTAGGTGATTGCCGTGGACAGTGAGGTGTTCAATTTCCACCGGGTATAGCTTTTTGAGACAGCTTCATTCAAGCATATTTCATATTGAGTACACCGAGAGTGGGGGTAGGACCCCTTGGCGATTTCTCAGGTTTCTTTTGTGGACGTGCTCACTATTGACTTCGAATAGCGAGGCTCTTACTCTAGTTCTTGAAGCCCAACATGATCTCATTACTAGTCATCGCTCAAGGTATGGTAGCCGTGGTAGGTTCTTCTATGGCGTCTTTGCAGTCATGTTCTGAAAGGAAGTTCATCTCTCAGTGACATGACAAGATAACAAATTGTCACTTAAGTGCTTCAAAACAGATGCCGACCTTACTGCCATGCCCGACTTCAGCTCGTGATCGTCAGTGGTGAAGGTACTTTCTTGGGATATCCCCTAAAGCATCTAGAAACGCCTTGGCGGCTTTATTGGCCCCTTTTGACTCTGCAAACGCTTCTCTAGTGGGCCTCTACACATCTTCCAGTGTGTCGACGTGAATGTCTCGGTCCAGGGTTAGAGATCCACATGCTTTCGAGAACGACATTATCAGTGGTCCTCAGATCAATGGCGTTTATGACAGGGCTGACCGCCGGGTCTTATCCAAGTTTGACGCAGCACGCTGTCACGCGAACTTGAGGTTTAGGTTATTAGAGAAGCGGGTTTGTGCCGCAAGCATGGTCGGAAGTGGCATATCGCCAAGTATAAATCCAAAGGCGGCGGTGGTAACTCATTGGAATGGTACCGATGTAGTAAGGCAGGGAATGGCCTTGAAGAGAAGCCATCCGACAGCGCGTAATAGACTTCCGCAGATGGAACATCACGTGTTCACCAGGTCCCGCATCCTGAGAGCCAGACACGCATCAGTATCTTTTCTGTGGGGAGCGTAACTGTCGTGACGTTTAAATTGGTTTCACCACTATGGTCTTAACTTTTGGGTTGCAAAGATTTTGCCCTGTATTGAGGGCCTCTTGTCATGGTACGACCTGGAGTGGCGAGTACAGTCGAGTCAGTTGAAATAAGAATGGGAGTTGGAGCTGGTGTAAGCCTTAGCTAGTCTGATCTGGTTATGTTCTACATTAACAAAAGAGCGTAGGAAATTGTTGCGGACTACGCCTGAATGGCAGTGATTGAGTGGGAATTACTTCAGGCTCACCACTGCTTCGTGCGATGACATAGGAAGAAGTTTCATGCCACCATCTAGCATTTAAATAGGAGGCTTTATTGAGATAAGTGCAAGTCATGGGCAATTCTAGCAAAGGATAATGATCTTTATGGACTGGGAGTTCAGGTGTGTATGATAGGGATGAGGTGCTAAGCCGATATGGTATGATAGTGGGCTGTCAAGTCAACGACCTGTCGACATGCCGTGTTCGCTTTGTATACTATTCAATGAGATTCAATCCAACTCAGTCTCATGCGCAAATCCCTCATTTTTACATACTCAATGATACTCTCACGAGAAGGCTTTCCGTCGCTCGTTTCGCAGCCATGTTTTGAGACCGGGCAAACATATAGACGGCTCAAAATCACCCATCAACGTCTGGTATGAAGACAGGAGTCGGATAGGCGATGTTGTCGCGTGAGGCAAAATAGCGCAGATATACATGGAGAAAGAATGCTTGGGTTGAACCAAATGAAACGGGGTTTAGCGCGCTCAGCATGTTTAGCAAGGTAACCACGACATTCCTGTCAGAGCCGTACTCAGGATCGTCGGCCTTGGCCTCATATGAAGGCGAGCTCTCTTTCGCGAATGTGTTATCGCGTATATTGACTGTTCCTAGTGTAGGTACGAAGGGTGAAAACTTGATCAATGGATCGAGATGGAAGTCTGAAGCGAGGTGTAGAACAGTACGTTATCAGTCATAATCAAACAGAGAGCATGTTTCAAACCGTCCATTTCTCGACGGGCTTGACGGTTATTATTGACAACCTGAAGCGCCCTAAGAGTGTTGAGCTTTTGGGTCATATTGCACACTTCAGGAGCATCATTGGGGTTAAATAAATTGACTGTCGGCACGGGTCAATTCCCGAGTGCGGACTCCACCGAAATGGCTGCGAGGCTTACTTAGATTATTCTACAGGTATGCAATCACGGGGAGAGGCGCGAGGCACTGGAGTCGGATATCTCGCTGCCTCGACATCAAGAGCTTGCAGTTGAGATGCATGGAAATAACAAGCAGACTTGGATTCGCTGACTTGTATTGTTCATCTCAAGGAAGAAATCACAACGGATCATTGACATGGTGCACGTATATGGAATGATTAAAAGGTCTATTAAAGTAAGTCTTTGATTGACAGAAGAAGCCACGAAACTATTCTTTTCGTCGGACTTCAAAGCCGAAAGGATATCAAAGCAAAGGCCCATTGGCCACCCGGTAGAACACCGAGATACAAACGTCTCTCATCTTGAGATAAAAATCCACCGTACAAAACATAACTCCAACTTTTCTTTAAAACCCCAAGTGGTCTATCGAATCAAATGACCAAGGGGTCTATTTTCCGAGCGGGACTGAAGGTGTTAGTCTCATCAGCTAAGGATAAAGTCTCACAGATGACATACCATTTGTCTACCACTCGCCGCGCTTTATGGCCTCGGCCTTTAGCTTGCGAAGCTCAGCCTGGATGGCTTTGCCCTTTTCTCTCTTCATTTCTGGGGTAGGGTTATTGGCCCATGATACGCGGTTTCGGTGGGCTTCGGCCTTTGCATTTAGTTCGGCCTTGGTGGGACCCCGACGAGCCTGGGGCTTGGTCTTGGACTTGCTGGATCCGGCCTTTGGTTTTGGTTCGGTCTTCTTGGGAACCCGACGAGGCTGGGGTGTGGGCGCGGACTTGCTGGATCCGAAACACATCTTGGTGGTTGTGAGTGGGGTTGAGTGAAGTGTGAGTGGAAGTTGATGATGAGTGGAAATGAAGTGTGAGTGGAGGTTGATGATGAACTGGAAAGAAAGAGTCTGGGAATCTGAGAAATGTTCTGGCAATTTATACCAGGAATTGAATAGCCTTTGGACGTCTAGTCCTACAGAAACTGAGGCAATCATCTCGGTTCAGACATCCTGCCTGATTCTTAAAGTATATGCGGACTGTTGCGCTTTTGAATATGCTCGCAGGATATGTTACACTCAGGTAGTATAAGGTTTGCAGTTTCTGCAAGACCTGGAGTTTAATATTTCTATCACGGGCCCCCATTGGTCAGAACCTAATGCCATGTATGAGAACTGCCGATACTTTTTGTAAAGACTATTCTTTTTTAAACCCTATAACGCTACAACAAACTGTAGAGAGACATCGCACAAAAATATCAATATAAATGACCAAGAAATAACATGTGAGGCAACTCTACATCACATCAATCAGGCTACCCCTCAGCTGCATCACACATTTATTGACGCAACCGAAACTATCCAAATGAACCTTGCAAGACCAGCTGCAGGTGTAAGGTTCCTCCAAGAGAACCATTACCTCGTCCTGCATATCTTCCTTCAGCTTCTACCTTCCAACCTACGAAGTTACTCATCGGTCAACCTATTCAATACCAACCTTGTAAGTCAAGCATCTGAGTCATAGGCCTACCTAGCAATCTTCTGCTCTACAAGTTAGCGCTCGACTTCCTAAGCGACATACTCGCTGGTAGGTTAACCACCCAAGCTTCCACCACCATTCAATCAACACCGCTGACCGTAATTGCAGCCAATGTGACCACTGTTTACCGCATAAGCTGTGGAGGCTATTTACTAAGTTCTCGCTGGTGCTGATTCGCCGAACGTAGATTTTATGACGTGGCACAGATAGACGTGCAGGAGCAAAACTCAAAGCACAAACACCAAGGCATCGAAAAAAAAGTCTCCTTCCAAGCGTTTGTAGAACCGAAATGTAGGAGCCTGGTAACTGTCTTGTTTGACGAGAAGTTTCTGCGGAGGACATTTTTGCGAGGACGCGCTTGTGGCCGAGTTGTTGAGTTTTCCACAGCCCACAAGGGTGTTAGCTTACTGATCATCAGCCATCCGTATTGGAAGGCGGAATTGGTCGAGACGCGCAGAGTTCCTACTATCGAGAAATGGTAAACATTCCTGTTCTTTAGCTCCTTATCGTTAGTCATTCCTTCACGAAGATACTGAAATGAATCTAGTAGTTGGTATAATAGAACAGCGATTCCAATCTTGTGCTGCGAATATATATTACGTTTGGTGACGACACTAGGTATCCCTCTGCATCTCGAGGGTAGCACAGTGGCTAGGTATGCGCGAGTGTACAAGAATGACATTTCATGAGTGGATATCGCGAGCTCGAAGCTGAAGGTGTAAGAGTGTAGAAAATTTCGCCACATTAGTGATCAAATCTAGCCTCCCTCGATCGCCGGACGTCTGAAGCATATGTACGTTTAAACTTCGCACATCGATTATCATTGGTTGAGGAGTCCTGAGTCAACAACCTGTATGCTCTCCAATGAGATGTCGTGCGAGCTAATTTGTATGGCGAAGATTAGACGAGGAAAATGATTTCAATGGAAACAAACAGAATGTGCGAGCCATTAGTAAATCCATTGAGACATTCCAACACCTTTCGAGGTTGTTTGAAGAGTTCTACTTGATATTACGTGCCTCTCTCATCTGACTTGTGTGTATCCCCTTAAGCGGTAAGATCGGTGGCCTAACTAGCTCAGATGCGTCTGGTTTGGGGAGTAATCTAAAATTGATCTCTCAGCCTCGAATTTATTTGGTGGTTATTGTGCAACTTGTATGTCATACAACCGGAGGTGTCTCGCCTTGTTCAAGGGCAGCGAATACTGGGGCGGTTGCGCCCAGAGGGAATTCAGGAAGCCTCTAGAGTCAGTCCTCTCTTCTCACTCTATCCCAAACAATGAAGCCCCGGATGTTACTGAAATGCACAGCGTAGCTTAGGAGACATTGCCGAAGGACCATACCGATAACATCACAAATAGATCGAGGCCTCTTCTGCCGAGATTATCGCTATTTAGGAAGTGTCGCACAGAACTTTGGGGTGCTTTGTGGTATAGACTAATATGTGCTCTCGACGGGAGGTATCGACTAATCGTTGCAGTGGTTTGTTGACGGCGCTATCTTGACTTCGTAGTCGGGGATGCTTTCCATTGCATCTGAGACCTTCATAGCGTTCGCAAGTAAGGGTGAAACCCAGTGTTCAAGCTTGCCGCTTGAGCGGGATCCTATCAGGGTCCTCTGTTTTTTTCTTCAAAATTAACATGGCAATGAAGCCGGGTATTTACGCCCATCCTCATAGGGATGTATTTTACTAGGCGAGAAACTCATCCAGTTTGTGAGAAGGTAATGATGATGATGAAGATCGAATATTTAATATTGCAATGGCCGGTGCTTCTTCATGCATGATCCTGTCGTTTCTTTGTCCATGTATCAGTTGTATTATATACCTAGTCCATATATAGAACATGCCCAACCACCAGGGAACCCAGTAGGCCGGACTTGTTCGATGGCTATGTATTGTCCAGAGCTTGGTCGAGTGGAAATCCATTCCTCTTGATAGCGAAACCAACATCGGCGAGGCGCAATGAACAGACGGCTACGTGTATTGCGCTGCTGAGATGCGGATCTCTCAACGGGAGGGCCTTTCTGCAATGATATCTGACAAAGGGGCATCTGTATCAATCGAATTTCATATGTCGGGCTGACCTGTCAGTGGCTTCTCAGAATTTTCCTTACTTGCGTAACTCCTGTCCGTTTTGATCCGATACAGACAGAGGCCCTCCTCTCGTGCGACCAATAATGCGGCTGTCACTTGTCATGCTGCCGACAGTGATGCGGTCCTGTTGGGTGATTGCAAGAACTGAAAGAGCGTTATTGTAGGCGTACTGCTTTGTGTGTCTACAGTAAGTACATTACCATGGCCGAGGATCAGCATTGGGGAGGATTTCGACTGACACAATCGAGAAGGTCCGTCCAAATCCTCTGCTCTAAAGAGAGCAATCACATGGTTGTCGGTCATGTTGTGAGCCGGGCTGATATTGTGTTCCAGGACAGAGAGATTGTCCCCGGGAGTGTACTAGCTAATATCGGTATCGAGCAACGATATGTTGTGCGAAAGTAAGCCTTTCAATGGCATCATTTGCATCCACAGGTTTGGGGCAGACAATCGAGGCTAAACACGGTCAAAAGCGTTATTTGAGATACCCAAACAGACGACTTGAGGTTCGTGCGCGTATGATATAACGTCTACCAGGCTGAGGAGTGCTGGGTTTACGATAAGGAGAGAGCAGAAGCACCGCTCTATTCTGTTGGGAGCCTTGCTCTTCGAAAGCATCGCTGGTCGTGGTTTCTGGCTTAATGCCTGTTTAGTATTGTATTTCATGTCTCTGCTGGGTCTCCTTGATGCAGTAGCCTGGTGTCTGGACTGTCCGCAAGGTATAGGTTCCTCGAGATTGGCATGCAACTCTTGAGAGGCAGAGATACATGGGCGCCTCGTAAAATTATACTGCATAGCCCATGCCTTAGCTGTAATATTCTAGGCTCTGCAGCCTTGCCACTGCAAAGAAAGGTGAGAGTTTGCTCTTTGGATATTTGGATATAATCTCCTGCGTTCAGCTGGTGAGGGTGGCTTACTGGAAATGCGAACCTCACTTAAAGCAGGAAGCAAGGGTAGTACACTTCACGATTCACAAGTGGCTAGGTCTTGTGCTCAGTGCTGCATACCAACCTATCTTCATTGAGTCGTTAAAAGAGTAGGAGGCAGGTAGTTCTACTGTCGAGCGAGCTTGAAGATTACATGCTCTAGATATTGGTTCACTGGGAATTTGTCGTCTCATACGTATTCGCCCCAGTCTTGTTTCATAGTATGCTGGCCGCGTTAGAAGTTCTCTCGTTAATATCGAGGTAAGACTCGAGGCCTGTGCATGGGGTAAGACGCTGGAAAGCCGACCTCTCGTGGGCAACCGTACTTGTTTGGCAGACTACACCTCTAGCTTTGCTTAGATATTATCATCAAGAATCGAAGATGACATGGAAGGCTTGCGCTTGAGCTTCAAACTTAAACAACATCATCACCAAGCCCAACCCCGAGTTGTAGCCAAGATTTCTGTCTCCAGGGAAACAAAGATCCTCGTTCACATCCAAAGTTTGGGTACTACATGCGGAAAAGCTCGCATTGGCCAAGTTCTCCCCGCATTTTGCAATGGAAGTATCAGATTTGTGGATAGTAGGGTGGAGTGAGTTTGCGGAAGAGTTTAGGTGTTTCTTGACTGTTACTCGTAGGACTGGAAACTAAGCTATATAGCAAAGGAGATCGAAAACGAAACATGACGAACGTGATGCTACTCATGGTTAGACCACACGTCTCGGAAACGAAAGGAATTTCAGTGCGCAGACGTAGATAGCGAAGAGACTAGCTTTGACCGGAGCTTTTACCTGTTGGCAAAGATGGTGGTGTTCCGAACTTCGTGACCCGTCGTAATTAAGACGATGCGTAACCAGTGAGACCGAAGCTTCTGGGACAGTCAACGAAGAGCTAAAAGGAGTCATACCCGCTGTGCATGCTGTAAAAAGAGAAACTTGGTCAGTTACAACCTGTCGTCACCACACGAACTGTTGATGCGAAAAAGACTAAGAGGTTGGGTCACTAAGCCGCACAAAAGCGAGTGGATTAATTGCTGAACGAACTTATATCAACAACCATTTGTTATCCAGCCGTTCATGCCCCTATGATAATTTCTTTCGTCCAAGACAGTTTCGAGGTTATCCTTCTGGACAACAACGTGCTTCTGATCGGGCGTGTAGGTGGGTGGACTCGGGATTAAGCTGTGCCGGTCTCCGCGTCTAACATACTCCATTCCCATGTGCGTGTTGGTAGTGATGATGTCGGCGCCATTTTAAACAGGCTTGGGGTACTTTGAGTCTTGTAGATGACGTACTTAACGGGCCAGTAGGGTGTCTTATAAGTTTCCTGACTGGTTGAGGTCTTGGAAATACTAGTAGAAAGCTCAAGGCAATTATTAGGTAACGATCTGGTATACTAATAGGAGGATTGTGAGCCGGCTCTATCAAACGAACGGCTCAAGCGGGAGCACAAGTCCTCCTGGGGCTGTTCATCGATGTGACCCCCGAGCAATTTTTTAGCCGCTGGATAGACGCTGGGCGTTGATTTCATCGCTTTTTATCTTCGTTATCGGTCATGCTGGCTGCTAATCGTTGTCCTAGTCATCAGTAGAAGTGATCAGTCTTCCTGTTCCAGTTTCCCACCAATTATGAAGGATTACAACGCTTGGAATAAGTTCTGGCAGGCTTTCGAGCAAGACGTCCGACTGGATGAGGAGTTACCAAAAACCAGAAGCTGTCGTGAATGGGAGCCCAGCAATAAGGGATATTCAATTAGATACGATAGAGCAAATCTTTGCAGCATGTGCGGAATACAGTCGGACGGCGCTTGCTGATCGGGCAAGAAGGGACGAGATTTACACCCATGCGGCCAACAGCGAGGTAACGGAGAAACGAAGGCGCATGCTTCACTATGCGGAATTCTCGAGGGATGTGGACTAGGCTACGGCACGTACGGCAACTGCGGATTTTGATCTTGGTAGACTGGTGTTATCGTGTTTGTATTCGCCTACACCTTCACTTACTCCGGGCTAATGCCAAAACCCAGTTGTCCCCTTCTCCCACCTTAATCCCAAGTTGTTGTTCACTCTCCCCCTCAAAGTCCACCAAAACTCCGAAAATCAGATCTCATCATAGTCGTGACACTTTCCAAAAACTTCTCCTTGTCACGAATCAGCGGTCGTGTGCGTACTTGGAATTCTACCTTGCTTGGAGCGCGTTGATAGTGTCATATTTGCCCAGCTTTTATCGACCGCTCTCCCGTCTTCCAACACGGCCCTTTCTCCAATCATATCGGTGGAAGATGGGTCTTCCAGACAGAACACCAAGTGCACCATCTCATCATCTCATCTCATTCTCGAGTTCTTCGTCATTCTCGATCGATGGGACGTCTTCCTTGACCGGATTTCCAAATGTCGAGAAGGTTTTGGAGCTCTGTGTCGAGGGTGAAACAACTCCACTGCGCGTGTTTGTCGGCCGTTTTGGTCGACTTGTATAAACGTCCGCAGAGGGCAAGGTTTGTCATGCTGACGAGTTGAAGGCGCTGGAAATCGCTGATCAACAGGATTGACTGGCAGTCATAGCAGTATCTATCAAAGTGTCGTCTGTTGCTCGGCGGCTGCTAGTCGAGTCCGCTTCCTTTCGCTCACCCTTTCATTCGGAGGAGGGCTGGGTTGAAGTTCTCTGTAGCGCCGGGGCTTGTCAGTCATGTTCGGAAAGGGTTGGCCAGCAATAGCATAGACATGCCAAGTCTCCGCAACCTTCCAGGAAAACGTTGACGGGTGGAAAGATAAGACATTGTGTCGGTGCCGAATTCTTGGCAAGTATATGAGCATGTAGGTCACCGCGACATCGGCGCGCGGACTCAGTTGTGCATTATCCGCGATCATGCCATTTCATAATGATGGAATGTGAGGTGCTGCTGTTGATAGTTAAGTGTAGTGTTGTTGTGTGTGGGTCTTAGACGCGCGGTAGACCTCCAGACGCGGCCGGACAATACGTGTGCTGGCGCGATTGCACGTGATCGCAAGCTGGGATGTCGGAATGGCTCTCCTGGAACCCAGGGGCGTGGGATCGAATTTTAGCATTTATGCTTTTCTAAACGAGCGATCTCTGTGGGAAACTTCCGAGTATAATCTTTTTCTATAAATGGAGGCAAGTAAAATATGGCCTAATCTCTTTGTGCTTTCCAAGTGTTTGTGGGATGATCAAGTTTTGTGGACTTGCTTGTTAAATAATTTTCGTGTCTCCTTGACTCTGTGCATCCCAAAAACATCGACTATGCCTCAACTGGAAATATAACCCGAGAAATATGTCAAACATGGGAGCAAAGAGGCAATCAACGTGCAAAAGGACGCGCAATATCTTCTTTCAACGCATGGCGTTGTTCACTTTGGATTATGGTCGTTTGGCAAAAGTATAGGGTAGACCCCCCGCGTTCGGCCTGAGGCCGCAAAGAACTCATAATGAGGTCGATTTAAGCTCAGAAAGTGGGTTAGATTGGTTGATCGGAGAATTTACTCCCTGGCGCAAATTTTAGTTTCCAGCCGCAATTGGATGTCACTCATTCAGCGTTGGAGGGTGGTCGGCGGCTGATTTTTGGGAATCCGAAAATGAGCTGAGATGTCGCAATCAGTTCAACACACTCATTTGCTCAACCTACCTCTTGCAATGGATATCGGACTTGGGTTTGTCTTCGTTCCGAAGACGAGCACAAAAGGAAAGTTTAGCAAATAAACCTTTCGGCGTTGAGTTTAGCGCAAAGCCCTAGAGCTAGACGACATTTTGATGCCATCAGCAACTGCATCGGCACCAGCGTCAACGGAAACCGTAACCAAACGGCATCGCGAGACTTCGAATGCAACAAATGAGAATTTACAAACCACTTGAGTCAGTATTCTGCATTCTTCGCTTCAAAAACAAGAATGAGCAGTCATGGCGTGTACCTTTTCTCAGGTGACAATACTCCAGCGCCCTGAATGGCTGCTGAGAATAGATCGAGACTCTCCCCGAGGCGCTATTCCTCTTTTTCTGCATACGGCATCACTCAAGGCATGAAAACTCCTGGATCTAATGCATATACGAGCAAGTACCACTCCCATGCCGTTATAAAGAATTCATAGCTCGCCACCCTCCCCCGTGACACCAGCAGGGCTGCCAGCGCCTCGAGTCTGTGAGTCTGGTTAGATCCCCGTTCATCGCTGGTTAACATCATCGAGACGTCTCTCGATGCAGTCGGTTCATCTTTTCGCATCCGCAAAGGCACTACGCTTCTGGTCCTGTTAACGAAGTTTATAGTGGCAACCCCCCCGTGGACTTGTGTCACGAAATATTAAGATGGTCGATTCTCATTGAATTGCTTGTCCTTAAGTGACTTTTAGTAAATTTCCGGGTCAAACAGTGTTAGCGAGCTAAGATGAAGCTTTCGGTGATCTTCAGCGGATTAATGACGAGACAGCCCATATTCTCTGTATTGGAAAGCCAATTCATTCGACCACAGAGAAAGTCATGATGTTATTACGAACGGATGCATCCAGAACGAACCAAAAGAGCAACTAAAACTGCAAACCATTATTCTACCAACCACACCACTACCTTCATCCGATTCTACCGATATCAACTCTCCAACATCCCATACAAAACACTCTTCAACCCAACCAAACTCACGACCGACTACAGCTCACCCCACAGCGAAGCCTGCTCTTGAGCCAACTCTCTAGCAGCCTCAAGATGTTCCTGCTGTCTGTTGGCCACGTCCTCCATTCTAGCTTGAAGCTGGGAATTCCCAGAGATCCCAGGACTCAGGTACATTTCTCGCCAACCATTCTGGTACAACGCTGCGCGGGAGATCATTGTGGCGCTGGAGATGTTTGAGACGATCGGGATTTGGGCCGAGCGCATCCCTATAGACATTGTTAGTAGTGTCCTAACCGAAATGGGGCATAACGTGGATACCTACACGAAGAAAGACGTGGTTCCAAGGACGATAGCGCTCCATCACACTTTCGGACACCGTGCACAAGCGCAAGGTTCTTTTTCATCATTCAGTTTACTTCCTTTATCCGCCTTAGGACATTTGCTACGTCTCGAAGGGACTTGATTTGCCTGAGGGTAAAGGCCATTGCTAGACCTGTTATGGAGGATCCTCCCTGGTATACCTCTGCCTCGTGATTGTTCCTTTCGCAGGAAGGCGAGACCTCTTTGTCCTCTCGGGGTGGCTGGTGACTTTCTTTCCCTGTCTCGCGCTCATTGTCTCTTCGTCGCGAAAATTTATGTATCAAATAAACGAGTATTTTACGGTAGATAGGTCTGGAAAAAGCTCCTAACATCTTGTCGTGCATCTGCTTTGTTGGTTACTGCGTACGAACAAGGCAGATAGTTGGTGATGCTACGGCAAGGCCACGTACAAAGACTGAGTCAGCGGTCTAGAAGAAGTCGCCTACCGTAGTATGATACTAGAAAAGGTCTGTCTCCTCCTTGTTCACTTTCTCCCTAATAAAGTTTCCATCACCCGCTACCTCTTGCTCAAGCACAACTAACACCTGACTTAAAGCAACCATGACCCGCGATCCAGAGGAAAATACACGGTCCTAGGCACGACAGCTTCAATATCTATATGAAAGTCACCGATAAAGTCCTTTGCTATTCGCCGACTAGATCACGAACGCCGATATCAGCCTTGCCGCCCTTCTTGTACTAGACTATAAAAATACGTCCCATAATGGTACCCCGGATGAGCCTGGCTACCCTGATAGATGGATTACTCTGCCTAAGTCTCTTACCTAAGTTCTGAGAAACTTTCGCAAGAAAGCACTGATGCTACTCGGTGATACTGGCAAAGATGATACTCCCCGTCAGCAACAGAGCACCTTGTTCCGACCCGCATCTCCAGATCCCACCGAAGAGTCAGACCGGCTGGCTGCTGTCTCAATGCTAGCTGGAACCACCATTCTGTCCCAAGTCAAGAACACGTCAAATGATGCTGCACTAAAAGTACCGGACCAAACTAACAGAACTCCTAGCACCGTCAAATGTCTCGAGAAGCAACTTGATGCTGCGTATTAGAAGATCTCCGATCTAGAATAGAGCCTTAACTATTGGATGGACTAAGCCGTTGTGACGGATAAGATTCACTTGGATCTCTATGAGAGCCATAAGAAAGTTAAAGAGCTTGAGACTTTGCGCGCTAGATGGGAAGAGGAAGTAACTTATGGAAATATGCGATGGCGCTAGGTTGAATATGACCTTGAGAATAAAGAAAGTGAATGGATGAAGGAGAAGGAGACCTTGGTGGTAGAGATGTAGCGCGATGGGGGACAACCTAAGGTGAAGGATCTGATCTTGACTGAGGAGAACTTCGCGAAGCTGATGAGGCTTCTTGAGAGGATGCGCGTTCGACGGGGAGAGTAAAGGGAGTTGAGTGTTTAGGTGGTTTGTTGGAGATGATAGATAGACTGGGATAGACTGGGTATACTAGAACATTTATAGAGGATGGTACAGCACATGATAGATTTGAGCAATCGCGGAAATGGGGAGTCTGCTGCGTCTTGACGTGCCTATTGGCGGTTTTTGGCTGTGCCTGGGTGCCAGCAGATAACGACAGAACTCTCTTTTACTGCCAATCAGGCTTATAGGATGGATATGGTGAGGTCCACACACGCAAGAGTCAAATCGAAAGCACCCGGGATTTCGAGGAGATGGTGAAATACGACCAAATGAAAGCTTTATGCCTTATGTTTGATAAGGTCGATAACTGCGCAAAAACAACGCGGCTTGAGTGCACAGCAAGGTCAAGCAAGTAGAAAGTCCCTTCAGAGGGTTCACACGATAGATTGTTGTGCAAAGAGGGATCTGAAATGTTCAAGCGTGTGACTTAGAAGAAACATTCAATCACAGCAACTGTCCTTTTAGATTTGGCCATGTAAGTTGTGCTTTCGTTCGGAATAATGCGTTATTCAGTGCGAAAGCGCTTGAGACGGCGGCTAACTTTCGTCATTGTCGGCAAAACGTCTCGATTGGGTATGTACCAAAATGGGGATAAAAAGCTTGAATCCTGCATATTAAGTCAAGGAAATACATAGCATAATACGAACATTTAGCCTATTGGGTGAGAAAACGGAAAAATTGTTTAGTAATCTTTGGAATGCATCGTCAGCCACTACTAATTCGCTGACCAATATTACTAATATGCAACTCCAATTGCAGTATACAGACATAGAGTACCGACTATACACAAGTGTGATGATAAATATCGTATCAGATCTCATAGTAACATTCAAAGTCGAGCAGTTAATAGCTTATACAATAACAATTTTACCTACTAGCAGCTATGGCTCTGACCACGAACGTTTTCATCTCTGGTGCCAACCGAGGTACGTTTGCCTGAACTTGTCCCATCATGCTTTTGTGTCAACATGCAAGATATTGAACCGAAAGATTGCAGGCCTCGGAAAAGGCTTTGTTGAACGATACCTCGCCCGGACAAACCATGTCGTCATTGGAGCGGTCCGCAATGCCCAGAGCCCTGCAGCTGACGAGCTTCGTGCTCTACCCACAGCCGAGGGCAGTAAAGTCATCCTCGTAGAGGTTGAAGCCACCTCAACCACAGATCCTTACAGAGTTGCAAAAGAGCTCGAGGCTCAGGGTATCACGAAGATTGATGTCATCATCGCCAACGCGGGTATTACAGGCCAACAAGGACCAATGGACAGTATCGACCCCGAAGGTATCGCTGGAGTTTACTTGGTAAACGCGGTCGGCCCCGCACTGCTCTTTCTAGGCTTGAAACCCCTCATCGATCGATCTGAAACTCCGAAATGGATGGGGATAAGTTCTGCAATCGCATCCTTCCAGAATGTGGAGAAATACCCCACGTTCAAGGGATTTCCGTACAACACGTCCAAGGCGGCATTGAACTATTTTGCTAAAACGCTGCATTTCGAAAACCCCAACCTTGTTGCTTTTGTTGCCTCCCCTGGGTCAGTAATTCTAGGCTATGCAGTATGGTCTCATGGTTTCTGACATCAGCACACAGCTTCCTCGATACCGACATGGGACGGAACAGCGCATCATTCTACGGGCTTGAAAATCCGGGCTTTGCGGATATCGAAGTAGTCAACAAGAGACTTGTTGGGCTGGTAAGGCCCCCACCTCCCATACCCTCTCCACAAAACTCTAGTCAACGGTGATCTAACTCTGCATTCTTGAGTAGTTGGATAACGCAACGAGAGACAAATACTCAGGCCAATTCGTGGATTTTACCGGTGAGATCATACCGTGGTAATATGTAAGTGAAGCTGGCGTGAAAAGTTGGACCTTGTACTAACATGATGTTGAGGCTGCCAGATGGCCGAGCTGCTTTAGTCGCCTGAGGTGTGTTTTGGGCTTTGACTCTGTACACGGGGGCTAGTTAGAAGGGCTAGGGCAGATAGTACCAGGCAGTAATGAAATGAGCAGATTAACTAGTCGAGAGTACAAGCGTGTCCGCCAATCTGAAAGAAATAGGCTATCACGAAGGACAGCTCTCGAAAGTCCTCCACTTCAACCTCATAGTCTTTCCCTATATACAAAAGACAAAAACAACGATAGGATCGAATAAGTGTAGAACATCACCCATAAAGAGCACTAAACCAATATACATCAGACACTTGCGAGCAGTTAATTCGTTTGATAGATAACATGATGTCATGAAACTAAAATTTGTTCATGAATATACATACTAACCTTTTGGATCAGGCTGACGCTTTCAATCTCAGCCCATTTTTGAGGCTTTCAACCAGTTTCGCCACAATAGTCACCCCAAGATAAGTTCCAACATGAGACTGACGAGATGACCTTCCTATCTAGGACACCTGTCCTCCTGCTTGACCGAGCTTCACTCCACTAGCTTGGATCACACAGATCTTACGCAAGCCTTACAGGGCTGCCTCTAAACCTTTTTAGGCCATTTACTCGAGTTTTAAGGTCCCACATACGTACCGGATGTCGATCCTCGACCCACTTTCTTACTCAGACGGGGCGCGCAATTAGTGGTCGCTGAACTCGAGACTGTTCATAGACGAAATGTCGATTAAATTTGGTAATACTTATTAACTACAGATGGAAAAGGTTAAAAACCAGAGCAGAATTCACTTCTCCATTAAAAATAAATACGGCTCGTAAATCGGTTTATCGATGTCTCGACCGCAGATTTGATCATTACCATCAATTTGAAAGGAGGAAGGCCAAAGCAAAATCATTCGTTGGGATCATGTTTCTCGTAACGTTTGATACCTGCTCTGGCGCAACGCTAGGCGTTTGTCATCTTCTGGATAAATCTGAGGGGCTCATTAATGTCCGATGAATCATATAAGCACATGCTGGATATCGTCTAGAGGGTCTTGCCACGTAGAGTTATTGACATTCAAACAAGTGCATGACTCCCTGGACCTGGCCTCAACAAGTATCTCTCGGAGGTCTAAGAAACCGGGGATTTAACGGGCCTTCTCGCACGGCGACCGCGCCTGCTTATGTTGCAAGGATGTTTTCAGCTCCGTCCAAGGGTCAGTAAACAGGCGGTCGGCCGACGCTTAAATTGGCGACTGGGATAAAAAAGCGAATATTAGAACTAGGGTAGTTAGTCGACACAGCACTGGTTTAGATAGATACGTCATACGCATCTAGTCAGGTAATCTCATTCAGGTAGTCACTTGGAATATATAAGGAGTAGGCTGTGCTAACTGAACGTCAAACTGACGTTATCCTCCACTTAGCCTCAAACTCCAGCTTTGGTCGCTAGTTGTGATAATCTTGACAATCTTAAGTGTGGGCTCTGCACATCAATGAATCAAGGTGAGATGCTCGTCATTTTCCGGTACTGGGAATAGAAGAACTCGCTGCGTGAATTGAATTTGACGTCGCTCAGGTTATAGAATTCTACTACTCATCACACGACAGCATGTGGCAATGTCAAACTCGAGACTCTCTCAGTCGTAAAATAGATCAAGAAGTGGTCAAGGTCACAGATTTCTTACAAGCCTACTTCCAGCTAGCAATGATTCATTCGTTTTCTGCCTTCTTTCCGTATGATCTGCCCTGGCGTGGCGCTGGTTTTTGCCATGGGATATGTAGTCACAGCCCCGGCAACTTTAGAATAAAGACGTCCCGCGCACTGTGGGTCGTATATTAGCGTCCCATGCCATCCAAATAGTCCATATTGTTAATCTTTAACATGTCATCAGATTGCTCGCTGTACGCTGGACTTGAATCATTAATTTCATTCTTTAGCCAGAGAGACAGTCCTTGAACGTACATGATCGCACGAACATTATAATTATGCATGGTCCCAACATCACTCCCAAGGGTCCAGAACTACCTTTTCGTTGCTGACACCGGTCATCAGCAAGTCAAACGCATCGTCAATGCGGGAAAGCCCTCCCGAAATCTTCCTCTCGGGAACAGGCAAAAGGCTGTCTTGAGCGAGAGCTTGCGGAAGGTAATGATGAAAACTCCAATCAAGCAGCCCCACGTTCCTTTCCTCTTCAAGAAGAAGGGACCAAGGCTGATATTTATGAGTGACGCCGGTAGGTAAGGTCTCAGGGTCAGAAGCAGGTAACAGGCCATTTATCTCCCCACCTCCTTGTGCTTCCAAGACGCTTGCAGCAACCTTGATTGTTTCAGGGAGTAATATTGCATCAAAAACAATATCGTATGGGCCCGCTGAAATCAGCTCTATGGTAGCCAACTCAGAAGGCTGGCTATGACTGATAATCTTGGTGGCGCCGAGTTGTGTAGCGAAAACCTTGTTTCGTGAAGAGGACGTTGTGACGACATCATAGCCAGCCTGAAGTAGGTACTGAACTGCTAAACTACCGATACTTGATGTTCCACCGTACCAAGATTCTTTTGTCCTGGGCCGGCAATGGACTGGCAAGATCAGGCTTTGCTAGCTTCAAGGCTACGTTGAATAGTGCAACAACAGTAGTCAAGTTACCAATGAGGCGGACTGCGGTACTGAGTGCACTACCATTTGGAAGCTTAGCGGTGGTCGACGTACTAGCAAGTGCATATTGCTGGAAAGCACTATAGCTATTGCCGGGCGTTCTGAGGGCTTTAGCTGCAACGACCTTATCGCCTACACTAAAGCCCGTGACCTCTGCGCCAATTTTCTCGACAGTGCCGGCAAATGAGCTGCCGAGAACTGCGGGGTACTCGACGGGGAAAAAAGACAATTTGGCTATCTTTGCGTCGATAGGCTGAAGCGCGATAATTTCATTTTTAATGAGCAGCTCATACGGTCCGGGCTGGGGCGTGTCGATCTCTTTGACCTCGATCGTACCCTGAGGAGTAGGAATAATAGCTGCAAAGTGAGGCATGATGAGCGTCCGAAGGTAATAAATTGTAGAAGTGGAGTATTGCAAGTGCTTCACATTGCGCAAGGAAAAGAGAATGATTTCGTAGTATAATATACCCAAGCAAGAAGAGAAAGACTCATCAAATGAGAAGGAACATGATTACTAAATATTTCATGTCTTTCTTTCTCTCAAAGTTACATTATGCAGAACGTTGGCCATGTTTCGACTGTTGAGTGGGAAGGTCAGGAACGTACATTGGTTACGTAATAATTGTCTAATATCACAAAGCAGCTTAGTATGACTGCATAACCTTATTACTTCGGTTGATATTACTGTTTAAATTACTGCTGGTTACTTTCTTTTGCGCACTGTCACGTGATGACGAGGTCTTGGTC
>JABEXW010000815.1:0-20526 GCA_013266185.1 Fusarium sarcochroum
GTCGAGATGAGGTTAATATTAGGGAAGAGTTATTCCCTCTGCCTGAGGAGGTGATCAAGATGAAGAATGAATCTATCGATCGGGATATTGCATCCTTTGTCTCAGAGCATCTTCGCAATAATCGACGGCTTCGGAAGTGGGAAGAGCATCACGCGCGGATCGAGAGGGCACTTACCACTCGAGCACACGGCGTGTAAGACAAATGTACCTGAAAATCGATAAGCAACTACTGACCTAAGCCAGCTTTCGCTGGGTAGACTGTCAATTCAAAGCACTAGCTAGCTGTCCACAGAGCGAAGATCTTCTCGAACAGCTGCTTGATTCCTTGCCCCAAACCCTGGATGAGACATACGAACGAATGCTCGGCAATATTCCGCTGACTTCCAAGGACTATGCCCAGCGAATGTTGACGCTGCTTGACCTTTGACCGTCACAGAACTCATCGACGGAATTGCTGTGCAGCTTGGTGATTTGTCTAGGTTCAATCCGAAGCGCAAACTCAAGGACATTGACGCATACCAACAAGTTTGCCCCGGATTCACAGAACTAGACATCGATCCCGGCACTTCAGTAGCCACCATACGTATTGCTCATTTTTCCGTTCAAGAATACTTAGAATCCGCGCGAATTGGGGAATCTGCTGATGCGGCTTTCTTCAGAGTGGAACAGCACTTGGCTCATACACAGATGACCTGTATCTGCCTGACACTCCGGCTTGAACCTGGATCATTGACTTCTAACTAGGCTCTACCGCGCCAAGACGAATTTGAATTGGCAGAGTATGCTGCTCGGTACTGGCCAGCTCATTTTGAAGACTGCAATCATGATCCGCTAGCGAATAATCAGGTTCTTCGGCTGTTCAAAAGTAAACAGGGCTTTTTCGAAAATTGGGTCACTATTTGGAACGTGGATGATAAAGCTCAAAATCGAGAGATCCCAGCACCGCTGTATTATGCGTCGTTCCTTGGACTTCATTCAACCGTATCTGGACTCTTAGACGATGCCAATCGTTCTGCCATATCTTCTAGCGGGGAAAACAGGATCACCGCTCACTTGATGCAGGAGAAGAACGCAGATGTCAACGCTCAAGGCGGGATGTATGGAAACGCTTTACAGGCCGCGTCAGCCCTAGGCCACGAACACATAGTCAAACTGCTGTTACAGAAGGGCGCAAACATCAACGCGATTGCCGCAGAAGTTGGACCCTACAGGACTGCTTTGCAGGCGGCGTCAGCCGAAGGTCACGAAACGATTGTTGATCTGCTGCTCCGCGAAGGTGCGAATGTTAACGCAAAAGCTGGATCCCCCGGAAACGCTTTATGGACAGCATCTTATCGAGGCCACGAAAGGATTATTAAGCTACTACTGGAGAATGGCGCAGACGTTAACGCGCAAAGCGAAGAGTACGGAAACCCTCTACAAGCGGCATCAATAGGAGGTCACAACAAGATTATTGAGTTGTTGCTAGAAAAGGGTGCAGATATTCACGCGCAGGGTGGAGTGCACGGAAACGCTCTACAAGCAGCGACTTACCGACGTCATGACAAGACTGTTGAGCTGCTCCTTGAGAAGGGTGCAGATGTCAAGGGAGAAAATAATCCATGGGTGACTGACTCGATATCTCTATCTCTATCTCTAGCTGTAATGAAAGGAATGGAAGGGGTAATCAGAGCGTTCATTGATACCAGTGGTATGGAAATAGACTCAAGGGATGAGAATGGCGAGTCACCACTATCGCTAGCTGCAAAAGCCGGGCATAAAGGGGTAGTTAAGATGTTTCTTGGCACAGGCAAGGTTCACGTCGACTCGAGAGACATGAACGGCCGGACACCTCTTTCTCTAGCCGCCGAATTTGGACATATGGCAGTAGTCACAATATTTCTGAATACGGGCAAAGTCGACGTTGATGCAGAATGTGCGTGCGGATTGACCGTACTGCAATTCGCCAACTTTAACGGCAATTCAGATATAGAAGAGTTGCTTATAGCGCGGGGGGCTCTGATCCCGTTGGACTTCTATGGTCTTAAAGGTTTGTTCTCTGAATAGAAAATAGAAGCTTGTAAAAACTATAAAAACAGACTTTTTCTCGCCAAAGCTATCTTAGTATCCTACTTTAATGCCCCTACATAGAAGGGGTTCACAGCAAAAGTTCTACTGGGATCATGCGTCTGCCTAATCTATTGCAACTTCATGTACGTGTCAGGATCATGATAAAACTGCCAGACTTCATGTTCCAGTTCCCGTACGATCCCCAGAGAGCGCGTCGATCCTGCTTGCTAAGGTAGGTCGGTCTACGCGCATCATTATAATCCTGCCATTTATTGGCTGCAGCATCTGTACGCTGTTAGAAGATATCTCGCGTGTCCTCATAGGTAGAATCCCTAAAACAGTACGACATGCCCTTACCGGCAACTCCCTGGAACATGGATTGCTTGCCACTGAATACCTGCAGCTGAGACGAGACCCAGAGACCGTTGCCCTTGTTCTTGATTACCTCGTTAACATGACCAGAGAACCAATCCGGCCAGCCAATCTTGGAGAGCTCGAGTGATGTGATGCTGTTGGTGTGCTTGACGTGGGGAGAGGGGAACTCAGGCGGGCTCGCGAAGGGCCACATAGCGACGATTTTAGATATTGCTTCACCATCCTTGGCCGAGATTGACCTACCTACTGAGCATTGATGATGATCACTGCGTATTTGTACTTGAACAAATCAGCATTTTCGTCCTTGCTGTCGTCTGACCTTGTTGTGTTGGATGTCGATATAGATCTTTCTCCCAGTCGTTATCAGGACTTCCGCGCGTCCTTCCATTGCCATCCCGCATGAAGTCAAAGCCTACTAGAATCGCGCTTCCTGCTGGCCGGTTTGGCATAGTACCAATGGCGCTGGCGTCCGGTTTGATGCTACTTCTCATGATGAGGATGGTTTCGGGACGGATGTTCTTGTGAACGAATCCATGAGAATGGACTCAAGTCACAGCCCCATCAAGTTGTCGAGGAAGAGCAGAGCGGTCCGAGAGTAGGTATACTCGCCCATTATACCGGACATGAGGCGGCTGCGTACACTCTCGACCTCTTGGTGTGTGATAGGGAGACGGAACATCAAGGTCATGCTAGTTGTGCTAACAGAAATATCAGACTCATCAGCACGAGTCTAATCTTGATAAGAATCTCTCAAGATTCTTTTGCATTCTGGAAATACAGATTGAGGAGGGCCGACATATTGAGTCGACGCTAATTAATATCGTAGAATGTCTTGATAAAGACCGCTCCACACCTCAGAATTGGCGGATGAAGCGGCATCAGCAAGCGCCTTGATTCTACTATGGCGGCCTTGACATCTAGTTCGGGTACGGGGTTTTTTATGGCCCTAGAAATCCGACTACGCGCGCCGGGTCGATCACTACGCAGCGGACATGTGGTCTCTGGAAGAAGTTCGACCAAATGATTCGGAGCCCGCACCAGCCCCTTCCGATCGCATACTAAAGGCTATGCCGATGTCTAGCAATACCAAGAAAGCGCCAGAGACTTATGGGATCGATCAACTTTAGGAATAGCGCCCTCGACATCACGACCTGTCTGCATTGCCTTTCGTGGGGGTCCCAGAAGACAGTGTTAGCATAGGAAAGGAGGTATATGGTAAGGAGATCGAAGTTGACAATGCCGATAGTTTTGAGGATGAAGAGTGTGAGGAGTATAACACATAATAGGATACCAGTCCTGCTTAAGTTCCTGGGTCTTCTCCCAGTCATATTAAGTAAACTTAGCGATAGGTCATATGCGTGGACCGTCTAGATTCATCTTATATACTAGCTGTTGTTCCCGTTATTTATGAGAATGGATGGACTCTAGTTGATGGTGAACAACTGAATCACATACCACTAACGTACGCTCGAAACCTCCTATACCAAGTCGATTGTCCTCTCATCTTGGGCTTCAGACCCGTACTCCTCGATTGGAAGACACATAAAACCGATCCTCCTGTACTCCTCAATGGAATTTGAACAGCGACCCGTTGACTGCAGGACAATAGCGCCTCCTATTACCTGCGAACTTAGATCTACGCTGTCAACCACTGAAGTTCCGACCAGAAGGCAGGGATGAGATAAAAATACGACTTGAGGATCGACGACTGCATCCATACATACAATCTGATCGAAGTCGATACGATCCTGTTCTGCATGGCGCTGCAAAACATGATCTCCTAAGTGAGCATTGGGATGGAACACGAACCCCAAGTCGGAGAAGTTGAACTTTCCAAAGCGGCCCCGGATCGTCAGTCTGCCCCCGAGTAGTTGCCCTGAGGTGTCCAGTCCTTTTGACTTGATTTCCCAAGCCTTCACTTGTATCATCGTTGTCCAATTAAATCGTGAGAGAAAGTTAACACGGCCTCTGCTAGCAGCCCAGCACCAAGAGGGTAGCTTCAACTGTCCATCCACCTTTTGAGAATCAAGCAGGTGCCAGGTGCTGAAACCAAGACAGACTCCGGCCATTCATGCCAGGCCTTCAGGGATAGCTGATTCCCACAATCCCGCGACGTATTTCTGCTGAGTGCGGTTTTGAATAATGGCCGCAATACCCGACAAAGCCGGTAACCTATCTGATATAAAGGTGAACTGTTTATCCGAATAGTCCGCGATGAAATTGTACCACTCGCTCATAAAGTTCCGGTGTTCGAGGCCATTAATATAAAGATCTCGGAACATGGTTTTGAATCCTGATAGAAGCACAAGCACCTTTTCTGGGCCCACAGGGTTTAACCCATGAGGATCAAGTTCAGTTGCTCGGCATTCGTGACACTCCCACAGAATCATATTTGCTGCAAAGTGTAGGACTCTTCTCGAGAGGAATTGTTCCTGTATTGCCCACCCCCGACGCAGAAGAGGGGCATGCTCAGTTTCTGTATACCAACTGGGAATCCTCGGCCGAATAGTGTCGTTTAGAGCTTCCCCAGAAGGCCGTTCTCGCCGTAGGGTAACAGACTTTGATTCAAATCTGGATGCCGGCCTTGGTAATAATAACCCATCATCAGAAGATCTAGCCCCAGTCGCGGCTATGGTCAATAGAGCATTCTGGTAATATTGCCCAAACCGAGCTGCTTCATAGGACCAGTCTTCTCTATGCCTTGCATCCTCGGGTCCCTCACTTTGCAAAATACATAGGGCGTCCACCCACAAGTATCTAACACCCAGTTCTCGTGTAAGCATGATCGCATCTTGAATCGTCTTAGGAAGCTTAGACCAAGGTAGGCGCTCGGTCATGGATTCGAGATTAGATGCGGTAGTTTTTGTGAAGTTGCTCCCTGAGCCCCATGCATAACTCAAAGCAACATACTCAAGACTGCGGGGATGAACTTGGGGAACGAATACTTTGGGAGGCTGCTGATGACTATCTGTACCAACATCAATGAGCCTCGTCGGCAGCGCTTTGTATTCGGTCTTGGTGTGGTCAGAACTGCAATGCTTGTGTGTCTGACGACAGTTATGAATCCATTTTAAAGCCAGAGGAACGACTCGTCTGATACTATCAGGTGTATTTAGGTCGAGGATCTGTCGGAATGAATTTTGATAGTCATCAAATACTTGCTTCTTAGTATTATTTGCAAGGACAGGTAAGAGGAAGCCAAACGTGGCGCCATGGTGATCGACAAACACTTTTAATGTTTTATGTCCAGAATCGTCTTGGAAGCAAGCGTTCATTGCTGTGATTTGAATTTCCCTTTGTTCCTCGTAAAATGCAGAATGCTCGTCATAAGACCACGATTGGTATACTATCTGGCAGAGTGGACAACCTTGGAGCGCTGACTTCTCAAGAGATGCCAGGTTCGGGGCCAAGGTTCGAGTAGATTGTTCTGAGTAGTAGTCGTCGGCGATGTTCTCTAAGGATTCCTCAAATGAGGCACATTGAGCACAAAGATCGCCAGCCATAATGGACTTTATAGAAGAGTATAAATTGGGGTAACGAAACTCTGTTCTCATTTATCTTGCGTTCGGCCAAAGGCAGAATCCAGAGAGCATTGGTGTCAGAAAGGTCGTTGGGAAATAAGGCCTCCAACAGTCAACCCCGCACGAGGCTATGCTGTGGGAACTGCGGCTGCACCGTGAGATTATGACGTGGCAAATTGATACCAGAAAGACACCTCGATTAGTGATTGGTTAAATTTAATGAGGCTCTTTCTATTGAAGCTGCAATCGAGCTGTATGATGTAATTGAGCCCGAGTCGATGCAGGACTTGGTCTGTCCGATGACGCGTAGAATGTAGGCTGTTATCATACTCAGTTCGCTGGCTAGAGTGCCTAGGTATCTTCTTCCTGATCAATTTCCCCTATAATCAATACAGATTTGACTGCTGGGCAATGGCGTCTCTTCTTTCCCGCTTTGCCTTCCATATAGCACTGTCGCCAAGACGTACCAACTCCGATACAAACCTGCTTAATTCTCGTGTGCAATCAATTTCATCATCAGTCAAGTCTGTAGTCGTTGTGTTCCGAAGTATTGCCACGAATGATGCCAGGAAATTTAGATCAGTCCGGGCTCGACTATCCCGAGGATGGATTAAGATGTTCATGAACAACGACATGGCTGCTATGGGAGGATAATAGGCCACATGTCTATGGAGTTCAGCAACTAGAAGGTGGCGGGCTGGAGTAGGGCATCTGACTTACCCGAATATGTCCTCCTCCAATAAGTTCTCATGGTTCTTAAACATCTGCAGCGTTGTACGGCTGGCTTCTAGAGACAGATCGCTACTTGAGTGGTAAACACTATGGAGATCCTCGGGCAGATTACCTTCATCAGGTAGGCTACCAGTCATGGTATATGCCGCGCCGCATCTCCTGACAGCCGTGTGAATAACAGTCGTTAGGTAGTGGTATTCCAGTTGTAGATGGGTGCATCTTCTGCGTTGAAGAAAAGACATGTGTGGTTGAAAGGGAGGGTGGTCGGATAACTTTGGTCGATAGTCGACGGGAATGCTTAGACGCCAGTTTTCGAGATCAAGGTCCAGCTGGCGGGCATGACGTAGTATCTCACCGTCAGACAAGCTCGAGTTGTCTAGAGAACAACGAAAGAGACAAATCTTCTCCTTGATCTGGCTCAGATGAAGATCTTGTGGAAAGTAAGCAACTGCCTCTTGGTTCTCAATCTGTGAACTGCCGGGTGAAGAGCTGTCGTAGATCTTGGTCAAGCCCTCGGGCAAAGTCAAATCACAATAGTCTCTGGTAAGGCTAGGCGGTCGGCCGTAGCGGATAGATATGTCCTTGTCGAATATGTAGCATAACCAAAATAAGCTTCGAATATGCTCGTGTCGGCGTTGATCGTGCAAGTTTGGGGGATCGACAAGTGTTATGGGATGGAAACGATGGCCCTTAAGATCGTAGACTATACGGCAAGCAAACGAGTGAAGTGTAGTGGCATTTTCCCATTGGCCAGATAACATCCGATATATTTGCTGTTGCACGTTAGTCAAATGTGAAACAAAACAGTTTTGAGTCAGTCTTACCAACATGAGTATTGTTTGAAGGATTTCCATGGTAGTATCATTCAGGATATATGGAAGGTAACCTTGCACTGCGTCCGCGTAGATGTCGCTTCTGAGAGGAAAGAGGGGGTCTTCCAGTCCTTTGAATCGCGAAACCATGGATAGACTCGCCAAAACACATGCCTTAGCTGAAACCTGTCGGTGGGGAAAAGCTGCACTTTCGGGTCCTGGATAAGCTAATGCTATAGTCTCTCGGACAAGAACTGGATCCAAAACAGGGTAGATACGTTGCCAAGGCGAGTCGAGATAAGAACCCAGGATTGTCTCTGTTGTTTGCCTGTCGGGTAGTTCAAGACCCTGCTGATGTGGGTTTGAAGCTGAGGGGAGAAACCCTGGTTGCGAACCAAAAAGGTGGAAGTTCTCTAAAGAGCTCGTTTCACCGGTCCTTGATAACATCCATTTACGGCCTTTGTCGGAAAGAATGGGAATTCCCTTAAAGTACCAGTGCTGCCCAAAGCATTGTCCTAGGACACGAGCGGCCGGACGTTCTGCCTGTGGTGAGATATGAAATGGCGAATGGGTTTCAGCAGAATCTGTGGTGCCAGACCCAGACACTGGCGTATCTTTTTGACCACTGAAAGATGACGCAGCATCGACGGATGATCCATGCGCAGATCGAATCTGGCCAAGAGCCGTCTCAAGCTCCACGACTCGACGCGTTAAAGCTTGCACCTCACCCAAGATGGCAGAACTAAGGGCAAGTCAGACAGGTGTAGGCCGGGTGGTTAGGTTACTTACACGCTGTCAGTCTTTTTCTGAGGCTCCCTCTTGACTGCACATTCGAGATCATGATCAGAGCACCATTCGCAGGGCAAATCGGTATTCTGCTTGATGCATTGAATCTTAAAGGCTCATTAGTATGGTATTCGATTGTATATATGGGCTCTACTTTACCTTTCTCTGGAAACAGACATCGCAGGCTCGCTTGGGAGGCATAGCTCGGATACCTGACGTGATCGTCGGAATTTTTGCTATAACATGCAACTTGACGTGGCCAAGTTCCATCGGAAAGTCGGAGTCTTTGAGGTTCACCCCTGATAAGCTTACAATTCAAGCTAGTCTGAATAGGACAGGTGCTTTAGTATTGACTGCCGTATCCACTCTGTAAGCTCGGTCGCATGGGTGGGGATAAGAACTTCCCTGAGTTAGGTTTAGCGCTACTATTGCTAGTCACTCTGTGCTCCACCTGGGTTTCCGAAATTATAAAGTGAATAAGGTAAACGATTGGTTGACACTCAAGGATGATGGGACAACGGAGTCCGGATCCCGCTTACACAAGTTGATGAACTATTGAAATAAAGTAATGACAATCTCAGACGGTATATTTCTCCAACTCAAACTATTCAATCTCGAACTAACTAGAGAAACGTAGAGCCCAAACATCTCCCAGTCTCTGGTTATCCTCGCCAAGTCCACCATGAACAACGACAATATCATCCACGGCTTCATCCTGGGTTACATCAGCATCAAACCACCCACGAGCAGCAGGCACATCACCTGCCGTCTCAACCATCTGCCAGATGTTCTGCTCCACATCAAAAGCCCATACGTCAGACAGCATCTTCCCCGCCCCAGCATGTCCCAGCGCGCTTGGATCTCTCTCGCCGAACATGGTGATTAAATAGGTCTTGCTCTGCACAGACACAGGTAGAAGTGTCGCGACACTCCTCGCTTCCGGACCTTCAGCACCATCGGGCTTGAATTGGATGGCGGACCAATCTCCAGCCTTGATGTTATAGACATCTAGAGTGCCGCCCTGTTCTGTCTTTCCATCGAACCCGTTCATGCGATAGAGATTCCCGGCCAAAAACGCGATTGAGGATCCACCGCGCGCGGGTGCAGGGGCTGAAGCTAACTCTGTCCATGTTCTTTTCTCCAGATCGAAAACCCAAAAATCGCTCAATCGATCCTGTTCAGGACAACCAGAATGAAGATAGATTTGACTGACCCCGTCAGAGGCGAGGCAATGGTAGCTTCTTCCAGCTGGGAATGAAGCAGAAGAATCTGCTGGCTCGATAAGATCCCATTCATTCTCAGACACTTTGTAGCGCCAGAGTGCACCTTTCTCCTCGATGGGCTTCATCTCAAGACCTCCACGGCCCGAGAAGAGAAGAAGGTCATTACCGATATCTGTGCTTGGGCTGCCAACTCGAGGCGAAGGAGCGTTGACAGGCGTGGAGAGTGTTTGAGCACCATGGTCTCACGAAATATTAGTAATCCTGCTAAGCAATCGTGATGTTTTGACATACCTTGAGTATTGCCCAGAGTGACAACGTCAACTCTGTTGTCCACGGGTTGACGTGGGACCAGTTCGCCACCAAAAATGTAGACATCCTGGCCGATGGCAGATACAGCCTGAGAAGATCGGTAAAGGCGTTTACTGGAAGTGATGCGACTCCAGTTCGCACGGGGTAGCTGAGAGGCGGACATTTCGAAGCAACTTAATGCGTAGAGTAATGGGGTCGTAGAATAATATGGAATGATGATGATGGGTAAGTCAACCAGAAACAAGAGACAGCTCGATACTTATACATTTTCCATACATCTCAGAGCTTTCAGTCTCGACATCACGTCTCAATTGCACTACTTGATGAGGTCCGCGTAGAGTTGCGTACTACTGTATGCACTCTGTAATTTCGACCAGCAAAGTGGAGCACTTCTTTACCCTCACTCGAACGCTAAGTCTAATACAGGTAAAGTTACTTATCTTTGTCTCCACCCCGTGGTCCGAGTGTGCACGGTATTGGGCATCGGAGAACACGGACCGCTTACATAATGCCGGTTGCGGAGACTAATCACTCGGCAGACGTGAGACAAGGAAGAAGTGCAACTCACGGCGAGGTTTGATTCGTTTCCATTCACCATACAAATGAGATAGACGTCAAGATGGACATAGCGCGTGCCAGCCATCCTTGTTTTCCGACGTCGCAAGCAAAAGAAAAACGTTTCACTGTCCCCTCCTACCCTGATAGATAGTACCAACACTGACAATCAGGAAGTGTAATCGAGGCCCGTGTCAAGACCGAGAGCAGTGGTTCGGAGACTCGCAAGGTGCTTATCAGTGTCGTTGCCGATTGGCAGATCTGGATACACGGCATCATCTACTGGTCTAACACGGTGCCTAACAATGCTCTCAAGTTCACGATGCCACAAATCGTCCGCAATATGGGCTTGAAGTCCACGCAGGCGCAGCTTCTAACCATTCCGCCTTATGTTCTTGGCGCTATATCAGCATTCCTCTCGTCTCTTTTCGCCGATCGGTTCAGCTGGCGTATGTCATTTATTGCTGGCCCTCAGCTTATTGTCATTGTGGCACACTCGGTCCTCTTCGCCACAGCAGGAGACATCACGAATAATGTTCCTGCGTGCTACTTCAGCATCTGTCTAGCGTGTTTGGGATTGTATCCTATCAACCCTTGTACTAACGCGTGGAATCTCAACAATTTGGCGGCCCCCTCGAAGCGCGCCATGGGCATTGCATTTATGCTATGCATTGGCAACATTGGAGGCATCATCAGTGGCTTCGTCTACATCGCCAGCGAGAAGCCTAAGTATCCAACGGAGTTCAGATCTAGCTTGGCTTTTGTTGCAGCTGTGTCTTGGCCTGTTTAGTGGTTGAAGCGCTCTACAAGTACATTAATACTCAGAGGGCTAAGATGACCGAGGAGGAAGTACTTGCCAAGTACACGCCCGAGGAGCTGGATGCGATGGGCGATAGATCACCTCTGTATAGGTATACACTTTAAAGGAGTATGGGGGTAGCACGATGGTTCCGGAGTGTATGTGATGCAAGGCATGGCATTGGTAGTTGGTATGGGTTAGTTCAGTATAAATTATCATGCGAAAAGTACTACTTTGCATGATGATGATCCGGAAATGACACGAGGAATTGGCTTTAATTCGTTCCATGGAACCTTTTTTGTGCGGCAGGCTCAAGGTGCTGAAGTGATTCCCTGTGAGGGCTGCTTCGGCGATTAACCCTTTCACATCTACATTAGCTGTGAGTGATGCCTTGTGCATGCCCTTGCGATTATGCCCTCTTACGATTACTTCTGAAGGTGATGTGTGGCACTCGGGGATTCACATCAACAATCGCAAGAAAAATTAAGGTGTGTAAAGCAGCAACCTCGTAAAATAAAAGAGGCCGGCTTCAACACCAAAGAACATAGTTCGCAAAAAAATACAGTTCCTACACCCAGACTCTCGTGCGATAGATTGCCTTCCGCTGTTTTTAGTCAGAGCGCCGTGAGGTTCAAGACCAAACGGTAACTTCACCGGCAACGCATACTTGACAGAAACCATCAGAACTGGTCCTGCAGCTTGGCGGTTGCAGCCGGAGAGCCATGTGATAGCCTCACACTAAATCAGCCACTCACAGTACTTCTACCAATTTTTTAACCTGGGTAATGAGTGGTTGCTGGGATTTCGCAAAACCCGAGGTCCGGATCCGTAGAGTCGGTCGTCAAAAAATGGCTGTCGGGTTTGCCCGTCGCTTCTATGTCGGCCTCGTCCGCTTGACCCGCTAAATCGGACTTGTCCTCTTTCTGCCCTAGTAGAGCCAAGGCCCAAGATGAACCAAATGACTGTCTTTCTAGAGGTCTCATAGAAATAAGACAAATGTCGCAAGCCATCAGTAGAGATCAAGACAGTATCTTCATGTCCAACGTAAAAGCAGATTTGAGGCAACCGAACATCGTCATGAGCTCCGCTACCTCCACTGATAACAAGGGTGAAATCCCAATCAATATTACAAACAAGGATCTTTTTGACACTCGCGGCCTAGTCGCAGGCTCTTGGAAAACCCCATCGGACAGGAAATCTTTTCCTGTCTACGAACCCTCATCAGGCAAAGTACTACGACAATGCTTTGATTTCGGACATCAAGACTTTGACGATGCCATTGATGTAGCCGATCAAGGGTACCGGAAGTTCTGGTCTTCTACAACAGCCAAAGAGAGAGGAGCCCTTCTCAGAAGGTGGTATGAACTTATCCTTGAGAATACCGATGATTGTAGGTGATACATGAATCTTGAGATCAGGTCCAAGTTACTGACACCCTCTACTCACAGTAGCCGTTATCTTGTCTCTAGAGAATGGCAAAAACCTGGCTGAAGCACAAGGCGAAGTCAAGATGGCAGCCTCGTACGTGTCCTGGTTCGCTGAAGAAGCAACACGGTCATATGGCGAGACAATCCCTTCATCTTCCCACGACACTACAGTCCTCACATTCAGAGAACCAGTAGGCGTCTGCGGTATTATAACGCCATGGAACTTCCCAGCGGCTATGATCACCAGAAAGATAGCCCCTGCTTTCGCGGCCGGGTGCTCTGTGGTGATCAAACCACCCAGCGAGACGCCATTTAGCGCCATCTCTTTAGCAAAGCTAGCTGTGGAAGCTGGTATCCCGGAGTCAATTATCCATGTCGTACCAACGAAGGATAGACAGGCCTCTCTTGAGCTAGCTACTAACCCAAAGGTCAAGAAGCTTAGTTTCACAGGATCTACTGGGGTGGGTAAGATGCTTACGAAATTGGCGTCGGGGACGATGAAGAAAGTGAGCATGGAGCTGGGAGGTAATGCACCCTTGATCGTATTTGAGGACGCCAATCTAGATCTTGCGGTTGAAGGAGCATTGGCTGCCAAGTTCAGATGCGCTGGTCAAACATGCGTGGTACGTGGTCTTCACATTCAGCTTTGACTTGACTTGCTGACAACAACGCAGTGCGCCAACCGCATATACGTGCAAAGCTCAATTCTAGAGTCCTTCTCCTCCAAGCTTGTGGAGCGCGTCAGCAAGCTATCCTTGGGCAATGGTCTCGACCAAGACACGACTCTCGGGCCTCTTGTCAACGCCGCGGCCGTGCAAAGGTCTCGCATCAAGTGGAGGATGCTGTTTCCAAGGGCGCGGTCCTGGAATTCGGAGGCAAGGCACCAAACAGAGATGGCTTCTTTTTCGAACCTACAGTGATGACAAACGTCACCAGGGAAATGGAGGTTGCAAGGGATGAGACCTTTGGTCCGCTTGCAGCTATCTTCTCGTTCGATACAGAGGAGGAAGTTATAGCGCTGGCTAATGATACGGAATTCGGCTTGGCGGGATACTTTTTCTGCAGGGACATTGGTCGTGTTATGAGGGTGGCGAGACAGCTTGAGTGTGGTATGGTGGGTGTTAATACGGGCTTGATGACGGCTTGTGAGTCGCCATTTGGGGGGATTAAGGAGAGCGGTGTGGGGATTGAGGGCTCCAAGTATGGTTTGGCTGAGTATCAGAATGTCAAAGGGGTAACGATCGGGAGTCTCAATGACCGTTGAGGGCCTTTGGCTCATGTAACTAGATAGACTATGGGTTTGGATGGTAGGATAAAGTTAACCATGAGATATCGGACTCAATCGAAAAACAACGGCGCGAATAGCCTCAGGAATTCCCATACAGTTATACTTTGACTTGTATAAACTCCGTGATAAAAAAAAGGATTTTGTTTTTTTTTAGAAGAGCGTTCAATAAGAATCGTGGGATGCGGTGCTGCACTCAAGCACTCCGGTCGCCTTCTCGGGGAAGCCCGATTGAATCTGATGGTGGGGCCGGAAACATCCCCGCATTGGAACGAGTCACTCTTTTCAACTTCCTACCCGCAACTAAGAGGAGTATCCTTGGATCACTCGCTATCGCCAACCAACAATGCAGTCCACACCAGAAGCGAGTTCCCTTATAGCATTGAACCCGTTGACAGCAACCCAAGGGGCTTGTGTCTCATGTAAAACTAAAAAGCTCAGGGTACGGGAACCCCCAACGCCGACAATCGTCCACTGACCTTCCATTCAGTGCGATAGACTATCGCAATCACGCAACAATTGCGCAAGGCTTGGGGAGCAATGTCTAATGGCGGACCCTGGTTCGGGGGAGTTCTATGCCAGAAGGTCCGTGGAGCCCGTCTATAGCATGGAACGAAGAACTCGCTTACGCTTTGTCTCAACAGCTACGTGGATAGCCTTCGAGATAGGGTTGAGAGCCTGCGAGGTATGATCCGCGAGACTCGATCTTCTGAGTATGAGGATATGGTTGAACCAGCGCCCGCTTCGATTCCCACCCCGTCCAATACTTTGCCCAAAGTTTCACCCAATTACAGCGGTTCTGGGAGTATCTTCAAGTACCCTACACTCCACTCCTCAATTCAACTTGGCCATGCTAACGACCTTCCCGTCTTGGCCAACTTGTTGCTGCAGCCGTGTCTCGTGGCTCGGACAACTCGGTTCTTCGCCTAGGTGCTTCTGTGGCCTATGAACACGGGCAACAAAACATAGAAAGGGTGCGCGCCACTGAAATACCCTTACCTAGTCTTGGAGATGCTGTCGAACTCGTCAAATTGTATTTTGATGCTCTGCATGTGACCATGCCCTCCATGAGACAGGCAGATGTTTTCCAGCAGCTTGAGCGGCTATACACTGGTAATCCGCCTTATACGGGACACGAGAAGACTCAAGATCTTTTCCAGCTGCACATGATCTTTGCCATTGGGGCCATGCGTTCACCCGGACGATGGAGAGAAGACTGTGCAAGAGATCATTATCTGACCGCCATAAGAAAAGAGGCTCACCTTACAACCGTGCCGGCTCCTGCACAGGTACAAAATCTGCTGCTTGTCTTTGTCTTTGCTACTTTGCACGATGTTGGAATTGCGAGTACTTGGGAAATCATTCGACAAGCCATGAGAGTCTGTGTCAAGTACGGCTTTCACAGTCGTGAAACGGCAGTAGATGATGCGTTAAGTGAGCAATTACGTCGCAGGATATTCTGGTCTGCGTACATCTCAGATCGCTACAGTAGTCAAAACCTCGGTCGACCAACAGCCTTAGCGGAAGAAGATGTCACGGTTGATATACCGATGAATCAAGACGACGATACCATCAAGGCAGGCGAGCCGGAGATTCCTGGACGATATACAGAAGTTACCAACCTAATAAGGCATACTCTGCTCAGGCGTCTGGGTACGAATGCACGTACTGCCTTGAACCGGTTATCACGACAACGGGCTTCCTTGACAGAACAAATCGAGGCCACAAAGGCTTGGACCGATGCACTCGAGGCTTGGTACAACTCGAGCATCGTCAAACCGAATCCAACTAATGCGTACGAAACTAAAGAATATCTGGATATAAACTTCCATCGCGAACGGATGAAGTTTCTCTCGTATTTGGTTCTTCCCTCTGATGCCCAAGACACTACCGCAAGTATCGAGCACTCGTGGCAGTATACTCTCTCGGCTTATCAGATCCTCCTGTCGTATCAAAAGCAATCCAACGATGGGTTTCTAGCACCGAACTGGACATATGTGCAAGACGTTTTAAAATCTGGCTTCGGTATTCTATACTGTGCTGTAGGTATACCAGAGCAGCGACGCCGCAGTAACGAGGGCGCTGGCCTTCTCCCCCCAGAGCTAGACACGATCGTCAACGCGCTCAAGTTATGCGGAGAAACGTTGAAACAGATCACGGCGGAATGGCAGACGGTGCAGCGCCATGCTAACGCATTTGTTCAAATGTCTGAGTCTGTGCTGGAGCTTATCGCGAGTACCACACGGAACGCTACAAGGGAGCAAAGTCATACGGATGCCGGCGAAGATGGCAGTGGAGACATTATGGACTGGAATCTCGAGGAGCTTGATTCTACGTTGAATTTGTTCCAAAGCGGCGAGATTGCTCCGTTCACTGATGCTGACTGGGCTGAACTGTTTGACTTGGCTGTGGAGATGGATGGTGAGTTTTCTGTACCTGGATGAAGAAGAAAGATAATCCTGAGCCGAGATCCTTGAAGTGCTGTGCATCTTGGTTCTCTGTCAACTCGTCAAGATATGCTTGGGTACGTTGCTGGAGGGCGAGGACAATCTATTGTAAAAGTGTTGTTGAGGGTCGGTGTATCTGCCAGCTTGGGACGAGTCCGAAAGGTACTGGTGGCATTTGTACCTGACTTGGGATCATACAAACGGGGTAAACTTTTTATTGTATAGTTCCACCTTGCTTTAAGTAATATTTGTGCCACCATAGATGTGTTCTCAATGTTGCCAAAGAACGGTCAAGTCCTCTTGGAAGAAAGACCCGTGCAGATTAGTTCAGATATTGAGGATCAGTCCTTCCTACTTTTATAAATTTCTATTGGCACTACCGTTCGCAATTCCAGGTTAGCAATCTATCTCTTCCATGTGGGTAGTTGCACGGCAACGTCACTACCGTTTTCCAGTGCCTCACCAGCTTCAGCTTCAATTTCTTCCCCTCCTCCCGAGTCTCACGCTTCCTCTGCATTCTAATCTCCATTCTCATTCTTTTAATGGTCTTCTATTGAGATTTCATGTAGCCTCCAATCGATCAAGCCTGCCAGATAATAATCTTGCGAATGTTCCATCGAGTCACTACCGCTATTGCTCAACATTCAACGCAAACGCAAAATGAGCGCGCCTGGACCGCTCGACAACTTTCCCATCTACACCGGCAACAATGCCAAGGATGCAGCGTGAAACTGAGCGTTTTTTAACGCATGGACTTCTTGGGGCCACAGAGATGTCTCCCATGAGAAGGAAATCTGGATCGAGCTCGCTGATCGGACCGAAACCAAACGCACAACCTCCAAACTCTGTAACCATCGAATTGGCAGGACCGAACTCGAAGATATTACATGGGGACATATCACTGCAGTTTTGACAAACCCTCGTTAGGGTAAGGAGGTACTGAGATCTTCTTATCTTTGTAAAAAACAGCCTAGGTGCGATTCCCCAAGGCATTACCCTCAGATAGCGGAGGATCAGTCAAAAGGGAACGGAGTGACGAAGGTGTGGACTGCCCGTGATCATGAATGGAGGATGGTAACCGATACGGCCACATCGATACAGTATAACGAGGACAAACTAGTTTGAATGGAGGCAATGACTGTCACTAAGCAAGGTTGGAAGAAAGCATAGTTAAAGTTTCGCTGGAATAAGGTGAGTCTTAGCGGCGTTCAAGTAGCCAGCAAGTAACCGACAAGCAAGCGAGTCTTCAACTACTTTCATAGATTCGATGTGGGCGGGCGAACATGCATTCATGAAGTTCTTTGGCTAGAGGTAGGCCGGAGTGAAAAGGCCTGTAAGCACTGAATAGAGTGGGGATTGTCGACTCGATGAGGAGGACCGAAGTGGCGATTTGTATGGTGGTGGAGTCAGATTGAGCCAGAGACGAACTATCTCGAAGAGTTGTGGGTGGCGAATCTTCTGGCAAGTGGAATACCGGCTTCCTACTTCGGATGTAAGTGGCGAGGACAAGTCCAGCCCATAAAGTATGCAAGAAGATCCGTGTAATGTCGCGAGACGAAGAAAGCGGCGTTTAGTCATTACTGCATAATACGCTGGAACGGAATGGTTCATGAGGGACGGCGAGCAGAGTCAAGGCAACACCATGCATATCAACATAAGAGGCAACTATGCGGATATAGGGATATCAAACTCAAGAGACAGCATCTCGGATATATTAAGGTACTTCTGGTATGTCTCCATAGCACGTCAATGCTTTTTGCATACTTCATTGAGGGTATGCTCCAGTTTCTCTGACTTGTAAAGTCGTCTTCGCAACAAGAGCAGTATGTTCCAGGTGCGAAGTGGTGCAACATGTAGTGAAATACAATAACAGGATTTGAATGCCAGACAGTAGTCTAAAAGATTGTAAGAAGAAGAAGAAGAAGGAGTGAAAGGATCATGGACTTGCGAGTAAGAGCCTTCCGAACAATCCATTGAATGTGTGTACTAAGCTAACCCTATCTATTCCACCAGGAATCCAGAGTTGTGTCGTCTACCAACTGTGCGCAAGACACGTGTGGCTCAAATGACAACTCTGTCAACGTACTCTCGACAATCCCACCAAGATAACTACACCACAAGTTTCCGACCCTCATATCCTCACACACCAACATGGCAATTACATACCAAAACTACCGTCTCCTGCATCATTGACCATAACATTCCAAAAACAAAAGAAACAGAGAAAGTAAAACGAAAAAAAAAGAAGAAAAAAACCCTAGCTTCCACTCATCTTCACATCCACCGCAGTCCCCTGCTTGACCTCTCCAACTGGCTGTTCGGGCTGCGTGTCCTGGCCCTTGGGTCGCTTGTTCTACCTGATAGACGCCGAAGACAAAGAATCTTCACACTTGCCTCGTCCAGATGTGGGCTGGAGATCCTTGAGGGCGATGCCTTCGTGCTTGTTCGAACTAGTTAAAGCAGGCGAGTTCTTTGAAGAACTATCAGTGGTCAATCCCTCTCCCTATAAAGTCAAAGCTAATAAGTCCTCCTTCCCTTCACCTTCTGCATCCCTCTTCCTCTTCTTAGCCTCATTCTTACTCTTCCGATAGCTCTTACTCTTCTTATTCTTAGTCTTCGAAGACTCAGAACTAGAAGATATATCATCCTGCTCCTATCCCAAAGCACACGCCTTTCCCTTCAAAGACTTATTAACATCCTGAGCCTTTCCACCACCCAGGGTCTCAGTCTGAGCCACAACAGGGACTTCCTTTCGCTTTATGATCGGGTCGTTACTGGAGTCGGACCCGGAAGGCTGTGCACTGGGGGGCTGAGGCGGAGCTGCTCCCTTCTCCTGCACAGCAGCCGCATCCTGAACTTCCCCGGCTTCCTGTGTCTGTACTTCTGCCATAGCCGCCTTCTTCTTGTTCTTCCTGTTATTCTTCTTGTTGCGGTTCCTGTTGCGACTCTTCTTGTCCTTTTTGTGCTTATAATACCTAGATTCCAGGACTACCGCCTAGCAAGCCATAGAACAGGTCGGCATGTTTCTCCTTGGTGATATTGATTACTTTGCCGCAGTGACCAACCATGTCGAGCTCACGGACATAATCCTCAAGAAGTCCAAAGGATCGTGCAACCATTCCACATCCGCCCATCTGAACATGTCCACCAAGATACACTTCAGCGCATTGTCCGGTCGGCATAAACACGCCATCTTCCTGAAGAAAGGCGAACATCTCAGCGAGTGACCAGCTGACACTTGATCTGAGGTACACCTCGTCACCTTCTTGGGTCGCCTTAAGATCAACTCTAGGACGTCGGAAGGTGGGCTTCAGGTCCAACTGGATGCCACTGATGTCAGTTGACGACGCGCCGATGTATTGGTGCCCGCCAGTTTAATGGCGATGTCGCCCTGGTAGCGGCAATAACGATAGACTGAATATATTCGATGCTTGAAGGTTGCAGGATCTCTGCAGGGTTCATATCGCGCAACTTGCCGTAGGTAGAGGTGGCATAGAGATCATCAGCACGCTGGTAGGATAGTGTGCCTGAGAGGAACTGATTGCCTTGAATGTTGGGTCCATTATGATGATGATGGTAAAGAGAAATGGAAGAGTTAGAAAGAACTAAAGTGCTCATGGTATTCCAGGGTCGAATCTGCCGGTCTGACCTCAGTTCTGTATACTTGCCTGCCACTCTTGATTCGGGGAGGGAGTTGCACACGCCCATGGGAGCTCAAGTGACATTGCCATAGTGACATCTCAGACCGTTCAGTACTTGAAGAGTAACATGCATGGTCTGAGCTTCACACGGCACAGACACATTCGAGACTTTTCAGCTGTCAACCATTGTTCCATTTAGGTGCCAATACCGAGCACGCATTCTGCTCAGCTATTCATGCCTTTGTTGGGGAGTAAGGAGTCAACTAGAGTCTCTCAGTTATGGTCAAAGAACCTTTGTGGTCAATCAAATCGAATCGCCAAAGCCAGAGAAGCATGTTTTACTGGAAAAGATATATCATTCTTGCCGTTTGGAGATTGAGACCTATACCCTCACCGTCTTTTTGTCTCAAGGATGGTAGGGTGAAGTTAATGAAGCCATTGTCTTCTGGCTCCTTCAGGTAGCCCTGTTTATGGTTGACTCGCAGGGGAGGTTTTGATAGAGAGAAAACATCATCCTAAACTTAAAATAAATACCTAATATTTTCAACAATAATCTTATTAGTTT
>JABEXW010000816.1:0-19655 GCA_013266185.1 Fusarium sarcochroum
TATTTATAGCTATACTTTAGTCTATTAAACTTCTATAACTCTATATTTAGCTTCTTACTAATAATAAATAATATTATCCCGCATAACTATAAGATTCTAATATATAATATAGCTAAATCCTTCTTATATAATTAATAGCTAAATAGCTAGCTTATTATCTTCTAGTAATATAGCTATTTTAAGATTAATAAGTTCTATTATACTATAATAGTCTTTAATATCTTTTAATACTTTACTTTTTAGCTAATACTCTTAGCGAAAATGCAATTTAATATTAGCGCCTAGTCAAATAGTAGTTTTATAAAGCTAATAGAATAGTATTTAGTACTTCTTATTTAATTAAATAATATCTTTTATTACTATTAATTTTATCCTATTACTCTCTATAATTAAATATTTAGAAGAATAAATATTATTTTATTTACCTTTCTATTAGCTAGCTATTCTATATTATAGAACCCTTACCCTAGATCGGCGCTAATTAACCCCAAGTAGGTACTAGCTAACCCTAAGCACTAATTAAAGATCTGATATAAGCTAAAGCTATAAAATATAAATCTATTAACCCCGCGACCTAATTTATTAGCCGATTGTATTTTAATCGTCTGCGATTAGTACTCAGGGCATTCCAGAGTTCGACTGAGAGCTCTGGGATAACATTGGTAGGCCCCCAAACGGAGCCCTTTGCATCAGCGGCGAGGCCGTAGAAGGTCAATGTATCCCAGCCGTTAAAGGCGGTGATTTTGTCTTGTCCCAAAAGAAGCTCGGTAAGCGCTGGGGCATTACCAGAGGTATCCTTGAGGTATTTGACACCAACTTCGGAGAGGGACGCAAGCTGTTGGGGTTCGAGGTTTGTGCCCGTGATGCTAGGGATATTGTAATAGAGAAGAGGCAGATTACTAGCCTCATGGATGGCCTTAAAGTACTCCTTCAATTCGGCCAGATTTGGGGCCTCGTAGAATGGAGGAAGGACCATAAGTGCTACAGCTCCGGCCTTGGCGTGATGGGCAGCCAGGTCGATACCATCCGGAGTCGATAGTGCACCAACACCAGCTACAACGGGAACACGGCCATCAGAAGCTTTGATGACCGCTTCAATGAGAGACTTGTGCTCGTCGAATGAGAGAGTCGTGAATTCTCCGCTGCTGCCACCAGGAACAATGCCATGTACACCAATGTCGATCAGGCGATTGACATGTGTGTTGAGGTTGTTGTAGTCAATAGAGCCATCAGACTTGAAAGGGGTGCCAAGAGCAACCAAGATGCCCGTGAGCGCTTGAGGGGCCATTTTAACGTTTGTGGAGAGTATGGTCCAAAGACTGAACTTCAGAGCAGATATCGTAGGGTTTAGGCGTGAATTGGAAAGGTGTTAGTTTAATTGCTGAGAATTGTTAATTGACTAATATACGTTATATTGGGATGCTTTCGAGGAAATTATATACCATACACCTACTCCATACATAGCATTTGCTGCGTTAACTGAGCGGGCTTGATCGAGACTCCAAATTTTACAAGTTTCGAAAACTGTCGTAAAAGGCAAGTTTCCACTGCTGCTTACAAATTGCAATTAATCCGGACTGTTTTTGTTTTGGCCCGAATGGTTTATCCATCACTTCATCACATCCTGTGCCTGTTCAGAACACGACTTATTCTCAGCAGCACATTTGCGCCACATGCCTGCATTAACGTCACCAATTGCGGCATGTATCAGCAGTGGCTTCTATGAAGACATAACTTGGTTTATTTTCCAAATGCGACAAGTCAAAGAACCATGTTTCTGGAAGGCTTAGGCGGATTACGACACCCTGCAGCGGCTGCAATCCCCGCACAACGGAGATAGTCTTCCGCCGGTGAAAACTGCCCAATTGGTCCAAGACATATTGACTGATTCAATCTCAGGTATTCCAATCCCTCCCGATTACAGTGCAATATGAAGTTGACATCAATATTAAAAACGAACTCGAAAGCATATCATTTATGTTATTCGCTTTTTCATAGCTATCTCGAAATTCTTTGAGCTGTATCTTGCTCAATAGTCGTTCCCACTTTTTACCCGCATTTTTCTGCACAATGGCATCCCTTAGAGCTGACCTACAGGCCCCTAATGGGGTCAAGTATACTCAACCTACAGGTCTTTTTATCAACAACGAATTCGTCTCGTCCACGGGTGGAAAGAAACTCATAAGCATTGATCCTGCGTCAGTCCACCTGAACATACACTCAAGACCGGAACTTGTTGCCTAACCATTGGCTTGCAGTACTGAAGAGGAAATTGCCACAGTCCAAGCTGCTGACGGAACAGACGTGGACAAGGCTGTCAAGGCAGCCAAAACTGCTTTCAAAGACTGGAAGAAGGTCGAGTGTTCTGAACGTGGACGTCTCCTAGCCAAGCTTGCCGACCTTATCGAGTCCAAGAGAGAAGTGTTTGCCACAGTTGATGCTTGGGACAATGGTGAGCACTCTCATGTACCTCGGACCATAACATACTTCGTTCTAACACCCTCGCAGGAAAGACGTATGCTGAGGCTATCGACGGTGACCTCGTCGAAGCAGTAGGGGTAATTCGCTACTTCGCTGGTTGGGCGGATAAGACTTTTGGTCAGACTATTAGCACCACCAGCCAGAAGTTCGCTTATACACTCCGTCAACCCATTGGAGTTGTGGCACAGGTCATCCCCTGGAACTATCCTTTATACATGGCTACAGTACGTGTGTCTATCTTATTTGTCCTTCGCGCCTCGACTAACGTTCCACTAGTGGAAACTTGGACCTGCTCTGGCTTGTGGCAACACAGTCGTTATCAAGGCAGCTGAACAGACACCACTAAGCATCCTCCTTCTGGCACAACTTATCAAGGAGGCTGGCTTCCCGCCTGGCGTTGTCAATGTTCTTAACGGCCCTGGTGGCGAGACCGGTTCAGCCTTAGTATCTCACCCGTTGGTAGACAAGGTTGCCTTCACTGGCTCAACTGCCACTGGTGCAAAGATCATGGGTACAGCTTCGGAAACGCTGAAGAATATCACACTGGAGACCGGAGGCAAGTCGCCTTTACTGGTTTTTGAAGATGCAGATATTGATCAGGCCGTCAACTGGTCATATTTCGGCATCATATCCAATCAGGGCCAGATATGTACTGCGACTTCTCGACTTCTGGTACAAGAGAGCATCTACGACGACTTTGTTCAAAAGTTCATCCAAAGGGTTAATACCACCAGCGTTGTCAGTAATCAGTGGGACAAGGGAGTATATCAAGGTCCCCAGGTCTCCAAGGCTCAATATGACCGAGTACTCGACTATATCGACATCGGCATCACTGAGGGGGCGAATCTTGCACTAGGAGGCCAGCCATCAAAGGCTGGTAGGGGCAAAGGCTTCTTTATCGAACCAACAGTATTCACAGACGTGAGGCCCTCGGCCCGAATTTATCGTGAGGGAATCTTCGGACCAGTGGTAGTCATCACTAAGTTCAAGACCGAAGATGAGGCAGTTGACTTGGCGAACGATACTACTTATGGACTCGGCTCAGCAGTCTTTACGACTGACTTGGAGAGGGCACACCGAGTATCAGCTGAGATTGAAGCTGGCATGGTGTGGGTTAACAGCAGCCAGGATTGCGATCCCCGGGTGCCTTTTGGTGGTGTCAAGCAAAGCGGCATTGGGCGCGAGCTGGGCGAGGCTGGACTTGAGGCGTATTCTCAGATCAAGGCTGTAAATGTCAACATGGGCAATAGACTATGAGCGAGGCAGATCATGGTCCTGGAAGATATTTAACGTATGAATATGTTGATTGATCGTTGGATTGTCTTACCGAATAGATGTGCTGCTCACGCCGAGTACTCTCTGACATCACAAGTTATAGCTAGAGATCAGGAACTCCAATCTCTACCCAAGACCACGCTGGCGATAGGTCATAGGAAGCCCAGTGAATAGACACGTTTGGATAATTATACTTTGTACCGGTAAAATAAATGAGAGGACAGCCTCGACAATTAACAGGTACAACAACATTTCCAACCATGTACTCGAGAACGTTGAGCTTAATCCTGGGGATTGTCAGCTTGGAAGTATAGCTCAAAGAAGTGTAAGCACACCGCTAGCATATACTATCAGAAAGGTCAACACGGGACATGTGCCAATGATACATAAGCATCATAAGATTGGGACACACAACAAGGTGAGTGTTGCTGAGCAGTCATAACAAATCACGAGATAAACACTAATGAATGAGTAACGCGAGCTCAAAATAACCTCCGACGTCGCGGCTGAAAATCTTTCAAGGCACACACCGATCCAAACCCAGATCGTCGGCATTCACCTCAAGTGGCAACCCCTGGCAAGTGGCCTGCTTGGCGGCGTTGGACCTCCGTTATTCCCACCTGGTACATGACATGCACTCACGAAGCTCACCGAAACGCATGTTACTTTTCTCACCTAGGTACGTAGCCACGTAACTACGTACCGATGTAGCTACGTACTTGATGAGCAGTCCGGCCGAGACGTGGATACTATGACTATCGAGTTTCTACATTTTGTTGGCATCGCGACCGCTTGTGACTCTCAGTCTTTTAGTAAAGCGGCCCACTGGGCGGAGACTTGTCAGCCAACTGACCATATGAATCCCAGCATGTCAATCCAACACGGCGGGTCTGGCCGAACCGATCGAACCAGCTTGGACCATTATTAGATTTATTTACCAGGTCTTTAAATTTCTTCCTTGTTCGCGATGGCGCACTCAGGCACGAGTCTCGAGATCTGCATCGGAGAATGGCGTTGACAAGGTTTAAACAAAGATACGTTCTTTTTGCGTTTAACTTCATGACAATAGAAGAATATGTAGTGAGTGGAGTCAGATGATTGCGAAAAGTCTGTACTTTAACCATATAAATAGGGTACGAGATAATGAATATGTCCTGTCTTTAGTAGATCAGACAACAGCAAGCAAGACAACAACACAATTGTCATCACAGCTTTGATTAGCTCATCATCCTCAACATGGAGCGACCACAATCGCCTACCGCTATCCTCTTCACCGACAAAGTCCCTACCGTGGACGTCGAAAGTGCTCCGGCTTCGGCCCCTGTATCTGAACCAGACAACTCTTACGGCTCCGACAGCGAGAAGGAGCTGGACAAGAAAGACATTGAGTCAGATATCGGCGCCTGGCTTTGTGTCCTGGCAGCAGTCTTATTCCTCATCTCTTCATACGGTAAGCATGACATCCTTTCCTCGTCAAGACAACAGCGCCTAACGTGATGCTTTCAGGTTTTATGAACTCCCTTGGCACAATCCAATCTTATCTCACTCTCAACGAGCTAAGTGACTACAACGTCAGCCAAGTAGGATGGATCTCAGGAATATACCTTTTTCTCTCACTCTTCTTCAACTTCCAAATCGGCTCCATTCTAGACCGTTATGGACCTCAGATCCTCAGCCCGATCGCAGCAGGCTTCTCGACTGTGACTTTTCTCCTCCTGGCTGAATGCAAGGAATATTGGCATTTTATCCTTTGCCTCGGTCTCTTTGGAAGTATCGGCAGCGGCATCGGCGCTGTCACAGCTATTAGCGTTGTCGGCAAGCTTTTCATTCGCCGTCGCGGCCTAGCCATGGGTATCGCTGTCATGGGTACATCTCTTGGAGGTATTATCTATCCTATGATGCTGCGAGCCACCTTTGGCAAACTTGGGTGGGCTTGGTCCATGAGGCTCGTCGCTCTGGTCGTCGCATGCATCACGACACTTGGCGTGTTGTGCTTCCTGCCTTTCCGCCGACTTACCGAAGGACAATCCAATGTTCAGAAGCCCCAGGGTTTCAGTATTGACTTGTCTGCTTTCAAGTCACTGAACTTTGTCGTCACTGCACTCGGCATCTGTATGGTCGAATTCGTCAACTATGGTATCAGTGGCCTTTTGCCAACTATCGCAACGGGCGCAGGATTTTCCACCGAAGACGGATACACATTGCTGTCTATCCTGGGCGCCTGCTCCTGCCTGGGTCGTTTCTCGATTGGATTTGTTGGCGACAAGGTTGGACCTTTCAACGCCATGATCAGCACTATGCTGGTCATCATTGTTTTCATTTCAACCATCTTCATCCCATTCAGTACGACTTCGGCCCCTCTTATGTACACCTTTACTGCACTATGGGGCTACTGTTCTGGCTCTTTCTATGTGCTCTCACCACGTAAGCTCTTCCCGGCCTCCCAACCATCACATCATTTCTAACATGTCGCAGTATGCACTGGAAAGACGTGCGAGCCTCAAGATTACGCACGATACTTTGGTCAGTCAATGCTTGATTCTGCATTCAAGTTTCCTAATACTAACTCGTTCTAGGATCTACAAATATGTGTGTGGCTGTCGCGCTACTCCTGGCTAATCCTCTAAGTGGTTTGCTACTAGAGAAGCTAGGCGCTCAGCTACTAGGATGTTTCTACCTCGCTATTATCGTGCTAGCAGGTGTCTTCTTCATTGTAGCTCGAGGGCTACTGCTTGAAAAATGGCTTGTTTTCTGTAAAAAGATGTGAAAGGGGCTACACGTGGGCATTATAATGCTAGTCTTAGATTTAAACTAATAATTAATAGCGTGCGCAAAAGCACGTGAGAAGGTTTTATATCAGTCACCTCAGTTAATGCATGGGTTGGCGGCGATCCGACAATCCGAGAGCCCTTCTTCTGTCTCCGCAACAGGCCTCCTCGACTCGTAGCTTGGTGGGATCGAAAGAGATGCCGGTTCACAATCTCCATAATCACGCTCGTAGACTGAATTGCCTCGCGTAAGCCGGTGCGCGTACAGTTAATTGGTTTGGGAACCACTATTTTAACTCAGTCAACAAACCGCTTTGTGTATCCTGAAGCCTAACCAGACGTTGATTGGCTGCACTAGATTGCATCCGGGAATAGTACAGTGACTTAGAGGCCGGGTTATCCCGAGGGAATCCACTGGGTTTGGGCAGTTCAGATAAGGTATATCTAGAGTTCCCAAAAAGAAAAACGTTAATTCGTTAGTTCATCGATCTCCTGTATATGTATCTTGTCTTAAATTATAGCCAGAGCTTGTCAGGAATCTAAGTAGTCAATCACCTCTCTAACATAAAACCCAACTTATTCTATGTTTCAAGGCTCGCTTCCTGCTGACACAGTGATTGGGCTTGCTTGGGAACAACAGTGGAGAACCTTGAATACCTTGCACTATGACTCTCCGGTGCTAGACTCACTCTCATATCTGCTTACATAACGTCAAGCCAAGGCGTGCTTTCATCCCTCGGCCCTACTAATTTCCAGGTCTCTAACATCATCAACAGCTTTGACCTCTCACAATTATGGCATGCTCTGTTTGCCATGAGCGGAAGGTACGCATACTATCACACTGACCTCGGATCGTTCTCTAATCGAACTTCAGGTCAAATGCGACCGAGAAGCAACAGGTAATATCTCATGTACCAATTGCAGGATAGCTGGGTTTGATTGCAGGTAGATAACCACTCCTGTGAGCGTCGTTGGATGACACAATGAAACAAATAGATCCAGTCCCAAGTTACTAAGAGTTTTCAGGCCGTACCACCGGAAGAGAAAACGGAACTTTTCGCCTGCTCCCGGGCCCGATTCCAATGCTACTGCAACGCCTCGTTATTCCCACGTTGTGGCTTTTACTGATAGCCACCCAATCGATCCTCAATCAGCAGATCCGGATGCCCCAGAACAAGAAGTCAGCCGTCAGAGAGCGACGGAGCCGGAACAGGCATATGTAGGCCGCACTGAGATACTGGGCGATGTGTCGTTCGACGAGTCACTCGTCCAGGGGCAAGGTCAGAGCCTCGGACCCCCACCCGGCTCGTCCATTGCTGACTCCGAGGTCCTCGCCATTCATAGAGTCTATGACCTGCCGTCACCGGCTGAGAGAGAAGAACTGGTGCACAACTTCATGGACTCGTGCTGGCCATGGACCCCAGTAGTAGACATGACTTGGCTAGGTGATAACAATGGCCAGCCGGTGTCACCGTTGCTGTTACAAGCTATCTTGGTGGCCGGCAGCCGAGTCGCGACAGAAAAGACTTGGCCTGCTTCTGAAAGCTATTTCCAAAAGGCAAAAGCCCTGTTCTTCTACCAACACGAAGCCAACCCAATAATTGCCGTTGTCACAGCCATTGTTCTACAGTGGTGGTCACCCATGGGTCCAGAACAAGTCTCGCAGAGTAACAGCGGTTTCTGGCTGCACATCGCCGCGGGTCTTGCTTACCAGCTTGGCCTGCATAAGGAGCCGCCCACAGGGTCACTCAGTGCATTGAGACGAAGGATATGGTGGTCACTTGTGGTATGCTCGGTCGTCATACGCTTTTACTGCCATGTGACTAACGATTGGTTTATAGTGTAGAGACATTCTTATTTCAGTCGGTGTTGGAAGACCCAGAACCATCAACCTTGAAGACAGCGACGTCTTACCTCCTACGGCCGAAGACTTTCCCAAGGTGGACGCTAACGCTCGGCTCTTTGTCGCATATGTGAGCATTTGTCAAATTCTAGGTGACGTTGTACAGAGCCGTCGGCGTCGCTTATTGTCAAGAGCCGAGAAGCAAATATTCGAGGCCCGTCTTTACCAATGGGTTCGCGAACTTCCACCAGACTTGTGCCTCTTTGAGGGTACAGATATCAAAGTACTCAGGCCATATGACGTGGGTTCACGGCAGCTTCACGTAGTGTACTTTGTAGTCGCCATCATTCTCGCCAGCTCGGAGACTTCCAAGACTCCGTCAACTGCCTCACTTGTAGCAGCATCGTTCGTTGCAGGCATACATGCTGAGTTTGCCTCTCATGACGATGTTCGGCGACTGGGCCCAATCTTCGCTTTTCATGTGCTGACAGCCGCACTATCGCTACTTAAAGGGCTCAAGTATGCTTCCCTGGCTACTCTTGCGAACCAGGATTTTCAAAAGATATATCGAGTGCTGCAGCGGCTTGCTGAGAAATGGGGTTCGGCTCGGGGTTTATTGACCCCTCTGCTTACAGCTAGGCGTGATGCTGAAGCACACCCTACACTAGACTCGATGCCAGCGCCTATGTGCGATAGTATGCGACCACTCTTTCGTGAGTGCGGTCCCTCAGCTCTGTGTCCTGTCTGGGACCTGTTGTGGCCCACTCCAGTGGAAGCGCCTGCCAACGACACTTTGGCAAATCAAGACCATATCGCTTCCGTTGAAACAACTCTACTAGAGCCTGCATTTCATTTCGACGGCGAGACCTCCTGGGACACATTCTTGGAGGAACACCCGATCGGTTTTGAAGGCTATTCTTCCGTGGACCAATATTGGAATGAGCTCATGGGTTCATAGCAAACAATGATTACTGTACTGAAGGATATTCTCTTCCTGCTACTCTTTATCTATCAAACTGTTACATAAGATCTCTAAGTGGAGCACCAGATGCCACACAAAAAGAGCAATGAGGTATGATATTGACGCAGGATCTCACTCTCTGGCTCTTGAGTCTCTTTCAAAAGACTACTAAGATCGACTACCTACAAAGACAGGGTTTGTAGAGTCGAATCCAACATTCCCAAGTGTGGCATTACAATCGCGCCCGCATCCTCCAGTGCACGTGCTTTTGCTTCCGCCCCCTGCTCGCCTGGTGATAACAGAGCTCCGGCATGGCCCATGACCTTGCCTGCGGGAACTGTCCTACCTGACATGATACTGATGATGGGCTTGGGGTTGGCTGTGGTCTCTCTATATCGCCTGATGGCGTCTGCAGCATCAAGTTCCGCGGTTCCCCCAATCTCGCCAATGAGAATGATAGCTTCACTTTGATCATGCTGAAGAAGAGTGTCAAGGGCCTCTTGCATTGTTGTCCCAGGCATCATATCTCCACCCAAGCCGATGACCAGGCTCTGGCCTAGCCCAGCCCTGGCCGTTGCGCCGATCGCTTCGTAGATCATTGTGCCACTCCTTGAAATGATACCAACTGTACCTTGTGTGCACTGCTCAATTGGGATGATGCCGATTCGGCATTTGCCAGGAGCTATGATACCAGGGCAGTTTGGCCCGACCAGTCGTGATGCCTTTTGGGTCCGCAGCATCTCATGGACTCGAAGCATGTCGTGAACTGGGATGTACTCTGCAATGGCCACAATCAGGGGAATTTCAGCCTCAATAGCCTCCTCGATGGCGTTAGCGGCACCAGTTGCAGGTACATGCACAAATGTTGCATCAACCGGAGACTCTTTGACAGCCTATGAGTTCTTTGTTACTGGCCTGCGAGAAAATCCGGGAGATGGTGCAGGGACATACATCAGACACTGTATTGGAAACAGGCAGGCCAAGATGTCTAAGGCCACCTTTGCCTGGTGTTACGCCACCGACAACCTTGGTTCCATTAGCAATCGCGGCTAGTGCATTGTTGGTAGCCTGACGTGCTATGTGTCAGCATTCTGAAACGGTCAAGGAACAAGGAACAACGAGGAAGGCATCACAAACCGCTTTCCCAGTGAATCCTTGGTAAAGTACTCGTGTGTTTTCGGTGATGATAAGGTTTTGGAGGTTGTTAGACGTGTCGTGATACGAGCGCTGATGCAAGCGAACACATCGTGCCATCCAAGTTGCGGTGACAACAGATCTTGATGCACAAAAGGTCATGGCGAAGATTTCTTTATTTCAAAATCAATCAAGAGAACATTTCTGTTCTTTTGCTTTCTCTATGGATAGGTACTTTATACTGGCTATTAATCGTCGGGGCCGGTTTACTTACACACAATTACTCTTTCTGGAGGGTGCCGAAGATCGCCGGATTTCACCGAGAATCACCGAGTCTCACCGAGAAGTCCCATGAGCCAGCAAGCCAGGTTTAGAGTTGAGACATGCGATCCCAGCTGTCTATCTGATATGTTACTCGCCATCGTCGACCGCTATTAAAACCCAGTGCAATCCTCTCTAGCCTCTTCGTTCCGTTCAGCTCCTTCTTCCGCTCCTTCGTACACCAGGTTCACCAGGGCCTTGGATCATTACAGCTCCTTCCTAACAGAATGTCGTATCCGTTCAAGAAATTAGTCCTAGCATCGTCAGGACGATTCGGTTTGCTACTGAGAGCCCAATCCAGAACTGTTTTAGCCAGTCGTGTTTATCAATGCTCTCCCCAAAGGAGACAAATGAGCATCCATGAATACCAAGCCCAGAATCTACTCGGGGAGGTATGTGATAATTCCTCAAGCTTAGGGATAAATTACTAACATGTAAAAAGGCGGGAGTGCCAGTCCCGCGAGGAGAGATGATCGTTGACATAGAAGATGTTGCGGCTGCAACTCAGAAAGTAGGCAAGTACTGCGTTTGCTGGCTATCGATATTTTTCCACCTCCCGCTGACATTTGTTGCCCAAGGTCTACCGTCTGTGATTAAATCTCAAGTACTTGCAGGGGGGCGGGGCAAGGGCATATTCGACACAGGACTCAAGGGCGGAGTACATGTCGTGCAGACGTGAGTGGTCAAGGTTACAACTAGTGTAACAGTCCCTCGTCATGAGACTAATTCGTCGCATTAGGACGAACGAAGCATCTACTATATCGTCTCAGATGCTTGGCCACAGGCTTAAGACAAAACAGACAAAACACGATGGGCTTCTTGTGGAGAAGCTGTATGTGACCGAGAAAGTCGCGATTGAACAAGAGTTCTATCTTTCGATGGCCATTGACCGCAACCAACGTCGCCCAGCAATCATTGTATCACGAAACGGTGGAATGGACATTGAGCTAGCAGCCAAGATTGACCCCAAGAGCGTCACAAGGATACTATTGGATTATTCCACCGGAGTCGATTCGGTGGTATGCTCCAAAGTCGACGAGGCTCTTGGGCTTACAACCTGTGTTCAGAGAGAGGATATGAAGAAGCTTTTGACTAATATGTATCGACTCTTCAAAGCCCGCGACGCAACTCTTCTTGAGATCAATCCACTGGTTATAACTGCAACAGGGGAGCTCATTTGCCTAGACTCGAAGTTCAGTTTCGATGACGCGGCTAGATCTCGACAGCCAGATATCTTTGGGTTAGAGGAAAAGACAGCTCGCTGTGCGAGAGAAGCTGAAGCGGAAAGAATGGGGTTTTCTTACGTCAGTCTGGATGGTAATATCGGTAACATCGTCAATGGGGCGGGACTTGCGATGGCTACTATGGATGCCATCAACCACTATGGCGGGCAATGCTCCAACTTTTTAGATGCCGGTGGGAAAGCTACGAAGGAAACTATGATCGATGCGTTCAGGATCGTTTTGGGTGACGAACGTGTCAAGGTCATTTTCATCAACATTTATGGAGGTATGATCATCACCAATTTCCAAACCCTATACTTTAACACTAACATCCACACCTTTAGGAATCATTCACGGAGATATGGTCGCTTCATCGATCATAAATGCAGCAGAAGGGCTTGGGACCCTTCGCGTTCCTATAGTGGTACGGTTACAGGGAACCAGAGCCGAGATTGGCCAGGAAATAGTAAGTCTCTGTATTTACTGAAGTCCTATGATGCTTCACTGGTTGACGTGTCACATGTAGCTTGCACGATGTGGCCTGAACATTCACTCAGTTAACGACTTCACCGAGGCAGTCAAGCTGGCAGTGGAATTGGCTTCTAAATAAGAGAAAATAGCATGGTCTTATCCGAGCTTTGATGCGCAGGATTGATGATACATGTAAATAGAAATAAATAGGACGGGGTAATCTCACTAATTAGTGTTTCGACATCGTGAGATGCTAGTTGCCTGTAATCGAGTCAAGGGTTCGAAGACCCCGCTTCAGGTCTCAAAGCTACACTCGTTATTCCTTCCAAGTTTACACTATCAGATGAGAACATCTCATGGCTTGTAGCAGCTCATTAAGTGACGAAGTTAACGATTCTATGCATTAAGCGATGCATGGGAGCTTAGTCGCAATTCGGCCCTGAGTAAACCACCCGGCAACGCTAGTATCAACTGGTCATGAATGGAGGATGCTACTTTACTACTGCTTTGGTCTCAAATAAGGTATGAGGGCCTGCCTTTAAATTTTGCAAAGAACACATTTGGATAGAGGATGCATTGATAAAAAGTCGAAAGAACTGGTATTAAGTAGCATCTCACAAATCTCACACATATTAGTCTATACTTCAACAAATCTCTAATGCTTGGTATTGTATCTTTAGTCTGAACTACTTAAAAGAAGCCTTGGATGCCTGTGATGGCTCGGCCGAGAATCAAGGCATGGATATCGCTTTGGCCCTCGTAAGTCTGTGTTACGAATAGATTGGCAACATGACGGCCAATGTGATATTCGTCACTAGCGGCATTACCACCGAAGACTTCCTGCAGATTCCGAGTGTTGACCAAAGCACGGTCACAGTTCTGACGCTTTATCATAGAGATCATCTCTGGAGTCGCCAATCCCTGGTCCTTTAGCCGTCCAACTTGGTAGGCGGCTTGTAAACCAAACGCAGCGTCAGTTGATGCGTCAGCTAGCTTCTTCTGGACGAGCTGGTACTTTGCAAGAGGGTTGTTGAATTGTTTGCGCTCAAGCGCATAAGTGCGAGCCCGGTCAAGAGCATCCTCCAGCGCGCCGATAACACCCCAAGCGATGCCGTAACGTGCAGAATTGAGGCAGCTGAAGGGGCCACGAAGACCTTGGATATTTGGAAGCATGTTCTCAGCAGGCACGGCGCAGTTCTCCAAATGGATCATGCCTGTGATTGACGCACGAAGGCCATTCTTGTTCTTGAGAGCAGGAGTCTCGAGTGTTCCCGACTCGCACTGGTCTCTCTCAACCACAAAACCCCGGATCTTACCATCAAGCTTGGCCCATACGACCAAAATATCGGCGATGGGTGAATTGGTGATCCATGTCTTGCTTCCATTAAGCAGATAATATCCAGTCTTGGTAGGATGTGGCTTTGCGGTGGTTTCCATTGATCCAGGATCAGATCCATGATTAGGCTCTGTCAGACCGAAGCAGCCAATTAGCTCCCCTTGAGCAAGCCTAGGTAGCCATCTCTCCTTCTGTTCTTTCGATCCATGTTCGGCAATAGGTCCCATTACCAGTGAGCTTTGCACTGACATCCCAGAGCGATAGCCAGAGTCAACCCTTTCCACCTCGCGCGTGATGAGTCCCGAGGCGACACTTCCAATGCCTGAGCATCCGTAGCCTTTGATTGTTGCGCCGAGCAGGCCGAGCTCGCCCATCTCCCTCAAGATGTTCTTGTCGTAGTGCTCATCTCGGTACGCATCAAGAACACGAGGGAGGAGCTGTTCTTGGCAGTACGATCGTGCCGTTTCTTGGATAGCGACCTCTTCATCAGTCAGAAGGCTCTGCAGGTTGAGAGGATCTTCCCATTGATACTTTGGTCCTGTGGAGAGATGCCGGGCGCCCACAGTACAGCGACGCGTTAGATTCAGGGTGAAAGGTCTAATGAGCATTTGGAACGTCATTGCGAAGGACGGTTGGAGGAAAAAAATGACTTCTTAGAGAGGAAGAGGTTCGCGTAGAATACTGACGAAAAGAAAACTACCACACAGGCAGGTATGCAACTCTTAATATAATGGGGATTTGCCAAAACGACCGAGAATCGCCGAAAAGTCCCGACGAAGCCCGGCTAGTTATGGTTACCGGAAATAACGCGCTGATAAGCTGGCTGGTGTTAAATCGGTAAATAGAATCCTCATTTAACATCTCAAAGAGATAGATCAAGGCCACACATCTAAAAGACACGCTTTTTATACAATAAGCTATTGTGCCCCATATATTAGCACGCAGTTATGCGAATAAGATGGGCCATGGGATTCAGCTTGGCTTGGAATACCAATATCATCAACATATATCAAGATTTACAAGAACAAGCTCCCTGCAAGCCGTTCATTCTATGAGAATATCTAAGTCTTGAGCAAGGTCTTCGTTGAGTAGCTGTATGAATGTAAATTAAAAATGATAATACGCCCCGGTCAGCTGGAAGTCGGAGCTTGCAATATACCTGTGAATAATGGATACCAGCTTTGAGGAGACGACTAAATGCCTATCTGAGCTTGATGAGGCACCCGAGGTGATAAGGCTATGAAGAATATCTGCACTCGGATGCCGTATCTACTGATAAAATTCGGAACCCTATATGGAGTAAATTATCTTTCTCACGGCTGATTTGGTAATATATTATTAGCGTCTTTGGATTTAACTCGGCTATTATCGACTTTTTGAGACTTTAAAAATAAATAAGCCATTCATAAGATAGCTAGAAGATCTATAGGGCGCTCCGAATCTCGTTAGGTAGTGGATATGGTGCTTGAATTAGCGGTGGTGTTTAGAAGGTCACGAGCTCTAGATACAGCGTTTGTCCTCCTGAACGCACTATGCTCAATGCCGACTATAATGACGTATGGCAATAACCTTTGTCTTAAATCTTTACATCATGACCATGCTACAGCAAGACAACCTCAAAGAAGCTATTCTTTCTGTATGGATCCGCTATGAACGTCTCTTCTAGATAATAGTTCACGACCCATGGCGAACTAGAGAATCGTTTGCGAATCTCTGCTTCTAACAAAAAGAAAATGAAATAAGGGATTTTTGTGTCGCACGCTTATCGTACACGTTATACTATGATAATAAATCAAGTCATCCATCAGCCATCTATGTCATTTATCATATGACATTACCGCTAATGTGGTATATACTGCAGATGTTCCGGTTCACCGTTCCTAGCTCCATACCCTCGGGGATGATGATGATGAGGATGATAATGATGATGATAGTTTTTTAGGTTACCCTTACATTTTCCCCAAGGTCGCCGGGGACACCCCGTCGTCATGCGGGGGGGACTTTTTGGTTTGGTAATTTAAAAAAAAAAAAAGCCAAACTATGCAATCACCTTGCAGATAGGGATTGATTTATTATTTAACATGCCTTAGGTCTTGTTTGATAAAAACTGGAAGTTTTGTTCAACCCAGAGTCAACAGCCGTGCGACGATCCCGTGTTCCGCGGTATCGGCGCTCTCCTCGGGACCCACTTCAAGCCGGGACATCCAGGACATCCGGGACAAGCCGGACATCCGAGACACCGGCCATTTATAACTCCTAGTAGCCACCTGTGAATCCTTATCTAAGGGCCAGACTCGCATTCTTTCTATCAATCTTTTGCAAACGTTGAGTCTTGCATTTTAACAGATCAAGACATGTCATCATCTATCGGACGGCGTCTGAAGTCAGGATGGAAGTCCCTCAGCATCGATAGAAAGATGTTGCTGCTCATGTTCAAGTAAGTTAACAACTTGTCTTTTCTATAAACTCTTAGAAAATCTCAGACTGACGCAACAGCATAGGGGCTCAATCCCGGTGGCAATCTCGTTGGCGTTCTATCAAAGCACACCCGTGTCAAAAACGTTTACCTCGCTAGGGTTCCTGGTGGCCATCATTGCGGTTGTCACAGTAAACGTATTGCCTCGCGCGAAACTGATTGAGTTGACTTTTGGAATATGCTCCTTGACTGCCATAGCCATCCCACTAGCCATGTTGGCAACGTGGTCGGGTTTGCAAGCCCGCTTCCACACTGACCCAGATGGCTTACATGCTTACAATTCATCGCAGAGTGGTGAGTCAAAGACGTTTCAGACCAAGGAATCCTTTTTTCCTGACATATCTCAGCAATCACCGGTGTCTGGCTCACCTTTCATATCTGGGTGAGTAACAGCATTCAAGCAAGATTCCCGGAGCTCCTTATTCCCACAATATTGTACAACATCTTCATGATTGTGCAACTCACCTCTTGCTCGGTCTTCACCACCTGGAAACAGTGCTGGGATCTGATATACCTCACAATTCGTTGTTACTACACCGGTATCGCCATATCCTTTTTGTCCGGACTCCTCTTTTATCCTACAACCTGCCGGACGGAGATCTTTGAGGTTCAAGAGAAATACATCCTTTCCACACAACAAGCTTTGAGTGAATCCATCAATTATCTAACCCAATTATCGACAACTCCTACGTTTCCATCGATCTTAGGTCAAACTTCCGGTCAGAGTGCAGGACAGAGTGACAGCAACGATGAAACCGATACGCAAGGGCAACGCGACCAAGCCGACGACACTTTAAAGCAGCAAGTCTCCAGCGTCAAAGAGCTATACACCAAGATGCATCAGGAGCTAGTCATGGCGAAGCGCGAGATTGCTTGGGGAAAACTCCGTACCCAAGACCTGGATGCTATCAGCGACTTGTGTCGACGCATCCTCATGCCAGTGTGAGTACTCCTACTTTTCTAGGATGCCTGTGGAGAAGCTGATTTCTTTTCTCTCAGTGGCGGCATGTCCCACCTCCCAGATATTCTCAAGCGCATCGAGGAAAATGGAGGCTGGGCTCCCTTCGAAACTCAAGTGGAGAAAGCCCCCGCCGACAAGGCTAGAAGCTTTCAAGAGTATGAAGCAATATGGCAGAATGCAGTTGGCTGTCTGGTTGAGCCTGCATCTGACCTGGTCAAGGCTGTCAATGATGGACTTGAACATGCCGGCCTACAACTCGAAATCATTCCCAGACCAGGAGCTAAGGGCTTCATACCTCGAATACTTGGCGCTAAAGGCAATAAGCCAGTCGACACCGAGTCGAAAGGCGACGGGTTTGAGGCTGGCAGCCCTGGGTTTTCGAAGGTGCTAGAGGAAAAGCTTAACAACTTCTCCAAGAATAGAGTTGCCTCCTTGAACGCATGGGTTGAGAATGATCGTCTTGCTCAAAATCTGAATACTGATCTGCACAAGTCCAACGAAGGCAGTGCCGACGAGCGTCACAGTCCGGAGATTCTCCACAGGGATAGACAACAACTTTATCTTCTCTTGTACATGCAGCAAATGGTGAGTAAGGTATTCTGGTGACATCTACAGAGTTCTAACGACTACCGTGTAGCTATACTCTGCTGGGATATCCGTGCTCGAGTTGTGCAAGTTTACCGACCAAATAGTCGCTCAAGGTGTAATGTCTCGGAATCGACTTATTGCTCCCTCCCTCCGCAGGGTATACAAATGGCTGCTTAGCATCTTCGACACGGCCGACCAAGCTCCAGCTGATGACGACCGACCGGGCTCAAAGAAGGAGGCGACGCTGGTATTTGGACAGTCTACTCGACAAACGCGTAACATCGAACACCTTCCGCCTACTAATGCTTATGAAAGATTTGGGGTTAAGATCCAAAGGTTTCAAGGATTTCTTAAGGGACCCGAGTTCAGTTTCGGTTTCCGATCAGCTTGCGCAACAATGTCATGTGCTATTATCGCCTACCTTGAACCAACACAAGCGTTGTTCACACACTATCGCCTGATCTGGTCCGTCATCATTGCAGCAATTGGGGCAAATATGTCTGCTGGTCAATCCGGCGTTTCCTACATTCTTCGAATTCTCGGCTCGTTTGCAGCCTTGATTATCTGCTATCTGGTTTGGTACATTCCAGACGGTCACACAGCGTAAGACGCGCTCGAGTCCTCTTTTAAATTACCGCGACACTGCTAACCGTTAAATAGAGGTGTCATTGTTTTCATGTGGTTTGCAGCTTTCCTCCAGATGTACTTTTTGCTGAGGTGGCCGCGCTACATCATCGGATGGTTGGTCGTCTTCATCACCGAAGTCCTCTCGATCGGCTACGAGACCCAAGTCAACAAGATAGGCGTCGAAGCGGCAACTGCATCAGGTGTTATCTACTACAAGCCTTATTCTGTTGTTGCCGTCCGCGTTGCTTGTGTCTTGTGGGGAACCTGCGCTTCCATCTTCTTCACTTACCTACCATATCCCATCACAGCCAGAGGTATCCTACGTAAGAACATGGCGGCCGTTATGCATTTGGTTGGTAATTACCACACAGTAGTACACACAACCTTGAAGGCTCGACTTCGCGGGACCGAGGGCGACATGGCTGACAAGAAGAGCCGAGGCCACTTGCTCTCGCGGACCCGCAGAGCAATGTTTAACAAAACCATGGTCTTGAACTCATCTGTCAAGCACAACGTCTACCTCCAAAAATACGAGCCTACACTTGGAGGCAAATTTCCTGTAGCGATTTTTTCCGACATTCTCTCGCAACTTGGAATGTAAGTTGGACTTGAACTACTGCAACGAATTATGTGCTTCATAACTGACGCTCAGAGTAGGCTACTGGATTATATTGCTCTTTTGTCGTATTCCACCCAAGCATGGTCGTTGCATGGGCCTCATTCGCAGTATTACCATACTTCCACGCGTACTCGAAAATGGATGGAAGATCTTGCTACCCTCCTTACCTCGACTGATATGCTAGAAGAGAGGATCACTGTTGTTTTATATCAGCTTTCGGATGCGGTCGCAACTGGCCATCCACTGCCGAGAAGAATTGAGCCCGGAAAGTCGTACCAGCTGTCGCAAAGACTAGCACAGCTAGACCCTTCGATTCTGGATATCGGACATATCCAAGATCTTGGCTACTCGACGTACGCTGTTGTTGAAATGATTTCTAACATGATTAATCACCGAGTTAATATCCTTACTCAAAGCATCGAAAACCTGGTCGGTATCACATATTTCGACGTTGACATGTATTCCATGGATCATGGACAAGTTGAGGAATAGGGTGTATATATCTTCAGTAATTAAATAATGTTACAGTAACTTGGATATAAATACGTTAATAGGGGTATGATAGCAATGC
>JABEXW010000817.1:0-31273 GCA_013266185.1 Fusarium sarcochroum
CCCCCACCAAAAGTGACGAACCGCGCCCGCCGCCCGCCAAAACCTCCCCGCCATTCTATCGCGCTCCTCGGTCGCCCAATTTCCTGCCCCACGACGAACCGCTCTGTCTGCTTTCAAGAGCACGACAGCGAAAATCTCGTTCCTCGACCGACATTCGCTTATGCGAATCTGAAGAATCCGACCCTGCCATGGTGATTAACGACTCTGGCGTTAGAGTCTCGCGTCCTAATCTCGCCATGTCTAATCCTGCCCCTTCAAACGCCGCCGTAGGCACCGCGCCTTCCACCACCGACGACTCTGGTGAGCTATCCCGCCTTCGCCGGCACTGCCCCTCATGTTCTTGAGTCCGATCCGGCCCGCTCCGTCTATCGAAACTCCTCCGATTCTGCATGCTGACCCTCGCAGCCTCAACTATCACCGTTAACACAAAGTCACCTGCCAATTTCCCTCCCCCAAAGACGGATAAACCCCGTCCTCACGTTTGCCAGACCTGCCAGCGTTCGTTTGCCCGATTGGAACATCTCAAGCGACACGAACGCTCCCACACAAAGGAGAAGCCCTTCGAGTGTCCTGAGTGCGCTCGATGCTTTGCCCGCCGTGACCTGTTGCTGCGTCACCAGCAAAAGCTGCACCAGACCTCGACCGCGTCCTCCCGTCCTCGCAATCGTCGTGAATCCACCACTGGTGTCGCCCCCGGTCAAAGCCGCGCACGAAAGAATAGCGTTGCGGGCACCAATGCAGCTGCCGCCGCCGGTGCTGCTCCGGCTCCGAATGCCGCAGCAAACACGATGCGGCCTCGAGCCAACACCATCAGCCATGTCGATGGCACTGCTATGCAGATGATGGCTGCGGCCAATGCCTCGGTGGCTCGCGGTGTTCCTCTCACCCACACTCACAGCAGGCACCCTAGTCTCGCTGGCTTGCCAACTCACAACCTGGAGCACTTCTTTGGTGGCATGTCCAATGCTATGGGCCAGCGAACCATGCAGCATGGCATCCCTAAGCTTGAGACAGGAACCCTCGGTGGCCTCGACTTTGTTAACGGTCTCAGGACGGCGCCCCCGATGTCCGCCTTCAATAGTGAATTCGATTTCGAGGGTCTGCTCTTTGGGCAGGGCACAACAGTAAACCCAAACGCCCTTCATTACAGCGACTCGGCACATGCGATGGCTTTGGAACAGGCCTCGCCTTTTGGGCACTCGATGAATGAAATGCCCTCGAACCCCGGTTTCGACGATAGCGTTGACTGGTTGACTGGTTTCGAGCAACAGATGTCATTTAATACGAACGAAAATGTGATTGATGGATCTAGTCCGTCCGCAATCAGCACGACGAGTCAGAGTGGGATTAGCGATGTTATGTTGGATGGGTCGAATCATCCCGCACCGGCTGGGACAAGTACCATGTGGCAACCCTCCGTGATGGGACCTCCACAGATGCCGAATCCTTTTGCGATGGATCTGAATGGTTCAGTCTTTCCGGATCTCCTTAATGGGGCCCCGTTATCACCTCAGCCAGCTACTCAAAAGATCAATGACCCTTACTTCTCTACGCCTCCACCCTCGCTGAGCTCGTTGAGTCCCTCTGTCGTAACGGGGCTCAACACCCAGAACATTAACCAGACCCTTGGCTTCAACGCCGGCCCGGAAACGCCATCATCTCTAAATGGCGGCAACCACGGTGCTTCGCCCGTGACCACCATTACAGATGCCACTCGACATGCCATCGTGAACATCCTGTCCCAGTGCTTGCCCTTTGGGGGTCGTAAATATTCCTTTACTTCTCAGGGCTCACCTCAATCGCCTCTCTCCCAGTCTGCCGGTACTGCCGCCCCTCCCCAAGCAGCCAATTTGCCCAGTACCCAGGACCTCCAGAGATATGTCGGTGCCTACCTAGCCTATTTCCACCCTCATCTGCCTTTTCTTCATCTTCCAACCTTGTCCTTCGATATGCCTCTTTCCTCAAATAGTCGCCCAGGTGTAGGTGGTAGTGGTTGTCTGATATTGTCCATGGCCGCCATTGGCGCGCTCTATGAGATGGAAACTGCCCAGTCCAGAGAATTGTTCGAAATGGCCAAGAAGATGATCTTTTTCTACCTTGAAGAACGTCGAAAGGCGGATGTCCGAAAAGCAGACATTCGCCGCAGCACTCCAACTGACCACAGCAACGACGGTGCAGTTCACACTCCCGTATGGCTTGTGCAGGCCATGCTTCTGAACGTCGTTTATGGCCATAACTGCGGCGACAAGACTGCCAGCGACATTGCTTCCACGCACTGCGCCGCCTTGGTCAGCCTTGCTCAAGCAGCTGATCTCCTTCGACCCAGCCATCTTAATGCATCTAACGGTCAGGATGTTCAAATGGCTGAAGATGGGAACTGGAACATCAAACAAGAGCCAGATCAAACAGAGTGGCTGCGCTGGAAATCTGGAGAGGAGCGTAAGCGAACCTTGTACGCGGTCTTTATCCTTTCCAGCCTCCTGGTTTCTGCCTACAACCACACGCCTGCATTGACAAACTCAGAAATTTTCCTGGACCTGCCTTGCGACGAGGAGTTCTTTTCGGCTGAGTCGAGCGCAGCGTTCCATGCTCGAGGTGGCGCAGAAGCTGCAAACCACAATCGGGTGACTTTTCACGATGCCTTGGGCGAGCTTCTTCATGCCAACGAAAAACAACATTTCTCTGTGAACGGACAGCAAGTGTTTGATTCTTCAATGCGTGGACAAGATAACTTGACAGCACCACCACTTCTATGTAGCACATTCGGCTCTCTGGTTCTCATCAATGCACTCCATAACTATATCTGGGAAACACGGCAGAGACACCACAACAAAGTCTGGACGAATGAGGAAACGGAAAAGATGCACCGACATATTGAGCCTGCTCTCAAGGCATGGCAAGATTCTTGGCAAAACAATCCCCATCACAGCGTTGAGCGCCCAAACCCTTTCGGTCAAGGCCCTCTGTCGGCTGACGCGATCCCTCTGCTTGATCTGGCGTATATTCGACTCTTTGTTAATCTTTCACGGTCAAAGGAGAAGTTCTGGCAACGGGACTGGGACGGGATGGCCGAGGAACTTTCTCGTGGCAATGAGATCATCCAGCATGCCGAGCAATCTCCCATTTCCAACTCTGAGTCCGGCAGCACCGAGCCTTCGGACAACTCCATAAACAGTTCCGGATTCGTGGAATCGCCTGCAACTCAGACGTCATCAATGGACTTCACAAACGCCAAATTTCCTCTCATCCAGCCAGGGACTTCTAGCATATCGAACCGCTCCACTTCCCGAAGGGAGAAGCATCTTCGGAAGGCTGCATTCTATGCTGCAGACTCCCTTGCTATGTCGGACAAACTCGGCGTTACGTTCGCCGACTTCACAAGCAGGGAGCTTCCGCTTCAATCCGCCCTCTGCACCTTTGACTGCGCTCAGGTTCTTGCAGAATGGATTGCTACGTTACAAGACCGTGTTGGCTGCTACCTTGGCATACTCGGTCAGGATCAAGTCAACCTTTCCGAGGTTCCTGCCATTATGCTTCTTGAGGAGGAAGATGTCAAACTGCTTGGCAAGGTTCAGGAAGTGTTATCGTCAGCTGAGATGAAAATGAGCATGGAGCTTGGCAATGCCATGAGCGGACAGGATACTAGCCTGGATATGGATGGGCACAATGGTTATGCTGCGAAGCTGCTCCGGATCACTGCACTAATGCTGGACAAGGCGGCAGTCTGGCCAGTGACACGCCTCAAGGCTCGATGCATGGAGGCTCACGCGAACTTCATGCGAGCTCGTGCTGAGAGATCAATCATACCCCAGCAAGAAATGCGAGTATAGATACTGGATGCCTCCAAGGCGTTTCATTCACGACCGTTACTTCTTTCGACTTGAGAGTCAATTTTTACAACCCACGCCACGTTGAGATTCCTGGAAGAACTGCACAATGAATCTTTTTTGGTCTGCGTCATTATAGCTTTCGATATTGACTTTGCGTATCACGGACTTATTACGTGAGCGCCGTACACAAAAGTCTATGGCTTCTATTGCGATTTGTCGTTTTTGTGTGTTTAGCGTCGGGGCGTTCGATACATGTTTTAGCGACAGCTGAGATGTCGGCACAGCAACATTTGAGGCTTTTTATAAGCTTTCAACTCTCTCGCCTTCAGGGCGATACGTTTAAGCACAAGCGGCATTTGGAAGTGCATTGGGGACGTTAACGAATCAGAGGTCACATGAATGACCTGTCGCAGGGGAAACACAAACTGGGAGCTCGTTGGACTTTGCTGTGTCACGAGCACGCACACGGCCCAATGTGCGTTCAAGATTCAACATGCAGGGTACCGTCCGAGTGAGAAGATCCCAATGAACGTGTTAAAGTTCATGTAAAAAGATGTTGTGGAGGCAATGAATATGGGCTAGTTGTTGAAGGATACGGGATGACCTTTACTCTCAACGAGTTGTGGGCGTGATACCTCACGAATGTACAAAATCACTGGTCATCTCTCTTGTTGATATCTGGCCTTGCTCATAGTCTTACAGATGTTAGAATAAAAACTTGAAGTGTGTACGATTAATTTTGCATCTTTGTGGGAGTGAGGTTTTGCTTAGTTGTTCGTGTGCTGTCAGATAAGGAAAGCGAGAGCTTGACCGGCAACTGATAAGAGGAATAACACTGCCTTAATCTCGAATTAGACACATCACATGTTGTTCGAATAGCTATACTTTTGTCGTCCTCGCTGCCTGTTAGGCAGCTGGGTGAGATGAAACACCATGGTGTTTTGCTACAGGCTGTTTGTGGCCTGTTAGCGTGGACAGCAAGTGGTCAGCTACAAAATAATGCCTCTGGGTCATCACCGCAGCCTCTTCTCATCATTCTCACACCCAAGCAATAACAATAATGACAGAACAACAACCAACAGAGGTCACTCCTCCAGAGTTCAAATTCACCTTTGATGAGTCCGTTTTGGAGTGGAACGTCAACCACCGAGAATGGCTCAAGACGCACGACAAAACATGGGACTCTCTCGCAACGGGCGCTATCGTATTTGACGCCGACGACCGCATCCTCCTTCTTCAGCGCGCCCCAGACGACAGCATGCCCAACAAGTGGGAGGTTCCAGGGGGGGCTTGTGATGACACTGGTGAGTTTCCTATGAGTTTCACAAACATCCGAGGTGGGCTAATAACCCTCTAGACCCAACGGTGCTATACGGCTGCGCGCGTGAGCTATGGGAGGAGGCCGGCCTGGAGCTCCGACACATCCGGCACGTGGTGCCTGACGGGCTCAATGGACAGCCCGGTGCCGTGTTTACGAACCGCACGGGCAAGCGCTTCTTCTGCAAGTTTAGCTTTGAGGTAGAGGTTGTGCAAGGGCAGGAGGTTAAGCTGGATCCTAAGGAGCATCAGGACTTTGTGTGGGCGACGGAGGAGGAGGTGCGGGGACAAGTTATTGGGGAGAGAAAGATTCCTCTGACGAATTTTCTGATGGTGAATTTGATCGAGAAGGCTTTTGCGATGAGGAAGAGTGCTAAGGGAGAGAATGGGAAGACCTTGGAGGGTGGACAGGCATGATTGCATGGCTCAAGAGCAACGACATGAATATCAAATAGACTCATATTATAAGTTATTTAAATGCCAATCCCTAGGCTCAATCTCATAACATTGTTTTTGGCCATAATACCATCGTAATCGAGTGCGCCAAACTACTAAGGTATCTTCAAATCGGCCACGCTTCCAATTTCATTGCCCAAACTTTTGTCATTATAAGTGAAAATCAGTTCCGTACTCCCAAACCAGTCCATAATTAGATATTAAATCATCGTCGTTAGTAGTCCTTTGTCGAGACTAGATAATGGTCTTGGGGGATAGCCATTGTCCGATGAGGAGGGCTCGCGCAGCAAAGTTGCAAGCTCCTCCAACAAGCGTCAAACCGGTGAATAGACCGACTAGAGCCTGTGCTCCCATGTTTTCAAGCATGGCACCGCTGCTGGGGAGGGCAACGAGCAATGAGAAGGCTACAACAAAGTTCATCATGCCTTTTGTACTGGTTAGCTGAAGCTGTAGGCGGTTAAGTGACGGTTCAAGACTTACCATAGTATCTTCCATAATCCTTGGCCTCACATGTTTTACCCATGCATACTATTCATCGTTAGCCATATGCTCGATATGAAGCGGATTCCCAATACTAACCTGGAATAATGGAGAGGAACGATCCAGACCCAAATCCCCAGAGAGCAGACCAGGCGTATAACACACTGGCGGATTTCGTTCCAAAAGGAATGAGCAACGCCGCCATGAAAATGACAGTGAAAATGACCGAAACGAGAAGAACATTGAAATGACCGATTTTGTCGCCGATGATTCCGGGTATGATCCGGCCGAAAGTGGATGCCGCTCCGACAATGGCGAGCAGAGTAAAGCCGTCTTCGGGAGTAAATCCGACCCGCGTAGAGATGGACGGCAGAAGACCCGACACACTAAAAATGACAAACTCGAACATAAACATTCCGGCCGTAACAAAGCAAAACGCCGGCGACTTGAAGGCCGTAAAGTTGAGTGAAGAGCTCTTGGGGCTTGTCTGCGAACCTGCAGACTTTTTGTAGATCTTGGCGAAAGGGATGAAGCAGAGGATGCCAGGGAAAAGCAGGCCCGCAGATATAAAGGCCATAATTCGCATCGACCATTGCCAGCCGAGGTTGAGGTATGTAGAGCGTAGGATGAGAGGGAAGATAACAGCTCCGATAGACGACCCTGCGACGGTGATGCCCATGGCTAGACCGCGCTTGCGGACAAAGAGCTTGCCTACAATGGCTATAGCGACAACCATGGTCAAGGCAGCGCCGATGCTTCCAAACACGCCCAAACATAGCATGAACTGCCAGTAACTGTGACACTCGGCCATGAGAAGAAACATGACCACATACAGAACTGCTCCAACCGGGCCGATGATGTTGGGTCCATGGACGTCAAGGACAGGGCCAACTTGCACATTGAGAACCAAGGAAAGGAAGAGAAACACGCCGCTGATCCATCCTACTTGATCCTCGGTGAAGTCTTTCAACTGGTTTGTGCTCAGATACGTTTGAACTGTACCAAGAGAATTCATAAAGCCTAGTACGGACATAATCAGTAAGTGTTTTGGGCGGCCATGAGACGACGGTTGACATACCAAAAGTGGGAACCAAGAAGAGAAAAGCCCCGACAACACAGATCCAAGCACCCCATGTTGACTCGATATCTACTCCCGTCGATTCTGCTTCTGGATGTGCCTCTGGGTCTGGGTTGACATTGGACATGGTGACGATGATAGGATCGAGTCCATAGGACGCCCAGTTGGCATTCTCTGGCAGGTCATTGTGGTGGACATTTTGCTCGTCATTTGTTGAAGCAGTCATGACGAAGAGTAGATAATGTTGCTGTAGTAATAAAACTCAATTCAAAGTTCTGCTTTCATGTGCACAATTCGTAGAACAGAGTTGTCGTCCATGGTGGTGTCGAATCTACTGTAGTATATAAGACCCCGGAAGTGGTCCCGCCTCTCCACACCAAGTTTCTAGGTTGATTTTTTTCTTCCATTCTTCTTGGCCTTATTTCTCATAGATAGTAGCAAACTAGCAACCGTTCAGGAAATAAGACCCATCTGGACTCCGGTTGTGGCAGATTCTAGCGTCGTACTTCACGCCCTACGACTATCGATCTCCTCCTAGACCGGATCGGAACCGCAGCCCGATGGAGGGGCAACTGATAAACTTCTAGATATGCAACCTCGAACCGTAGTTGACACCGTCTTGCTTTGGTTTAGCCAAAGAAACCATAAAGGTCACACTGGGGTTCCTCAGGTCGAGAGGACCACTTAAAGTAAGCGGTGAAATATATGCATGACTTGACGTGAGCTCGCTTGCACGTATCACACCTCGTGGGAGTAAGGAGCCAATGAATGACCGCCGGGAAAACATTCCCATTATCATGTACGTGATAGGTGGCGTTGCGTGATCGGACATCTTGAGTCATCGAAAGCTTCAGGGATAAGACAACTGTTGCAGGAGGGAGGTTTCTGGAACGGTCTTTGCACATTTGACAGGGCGAGTGTGTGTGACATATCAGCTGCCAATCTAGAAGAGGGGACTGGAGAACCATCTGGGGTATATGTCTAGTAAGACTTAAAAATATGACTACTACAAATGTCAATTCGTGATACAGGCACTATTACCGACGTTGATAACGGGTGCTGATGACTCAAACTACCATAGCTCGTCAATTGCATGCACTAACGCGATGCTTGTATCTCATTTTCCCATAAAGTATCACCAGGAGTCTTTCATCAGTCAATTGATCAGTTTTTGACTACTTCAAACTTTCGTGGGCGGTTGACTTACACCAAGCCCTCAAGACAACTGCCAATTATCAGTGACATGGTTGCACAAACGGTTACACAACAAGGATTTGTTCTCATCTCATCTTATTTGATAGTAATTCAGAATAGCATCAAAAGTGATTACGCTCTCTATGTTATTTCTCATGCCTTTATAAACGGGTCTCAGTGGCAATCGAGTCTCGTGTTGCCCAGCTTGACGATCACACAAACCTCGAAAACAATGACCCGCGATACCAATTCCACCGGCATCTGTACTCTTTTCTTCAAGTGCATAATGAGCTTTGACACACTTGTGCGTGAAATGAGGAACCGGCGTAATAATCTAAAGGACAATTTCCCTCTGGAAGCCGACATTTGGGCCTGCCGTCAAGAGTTCCAGCAATGGGCCATAAGATACGGAGCGAACCTGGATCCCTCGTCGATGATATCCCCCGATTATAAGTTTCGCAACCATGACTATACCAGATCTACGATAGTAACTCAGCTTGGGCACTTGTTCGACGACCTAAAAGGCCGTAAGCTAAGTTCACCCAAAAGACTGCGGCCAGAACAAAACAATTAACTTAATTTTAGTTCAGGAACTCCGCAAAGGACAGAAAGATGGAAGCGATGCTAAAGCAATATTCAACAGGGTCAAGAGCGTAGTAGCTGAGCTGATACGGTTTCTTGGCCATCTTCCAAAGGAGCTATGGCTTGAACCAGAGAAGTGAGAGGGAGGAGTGATGCTACCTATTCTGATCTTGATCAATTGAATCGAAATTTGTTCACTTGTTCTTATGGCGTTGAATTTCAAGCGTTGAGTCTCAGTTCTGTTTAATTTTCGTACTCATGGGTGAGAGTGTCCAAGTCATACCTCGGTGGTTAATGGATGTAACTGATTCCTCGACTGACAGGTTAGAGCGAAAACGGTGTATGTTGTTAAGATAACTCAATATAGAAACCGGAAGGAAGGCTTCTAGTATATTAAATATACACTACTATTCATATGTCTGTGGCTAGCACAGCAAGGGTCCAAGGACATGTCGGCCGACGACACACACGTTCATCCGTAGTACGCGACAGATAACCCAACCGCTGTAGGTCATGGTCGTTCAACTACGAGATTTCCCAAGTATTACATACCTCCTCCTCATTTTTATCTAAGTCTTCGCTTCTACTTCACTTGCGATGTATAGTCACGTGCATTATTCATCATCACATTCTAGTCATTCAGCATCATCTATTCACAGCATCTTGGGCACGATTCTTACAGCTTGGGTCCTGTATTCGCTTTTAGCGAAATCCTTTGAAATCGTTTCAAGTTTTTGATCGCACTTGTAATGCCCAAGCAACCGTAATGTGTTGTAAGTCAGCCATGAGGCTGTGATCCGAGACCACATCCTAGTTGTTTGCCTTCTGATTTTGAGGGATGGGCCCAGACTATGCCCGTATTGCAGCTGCAACTCAAGTCATTGATCTTTCGTGACTGAATCTGGAAGCCGTACAAATTCGACTAACTTCTGTAACAATACTCTAACTCGATCTGAATCGGTACCAGAAATGTCGGGGATGAACGAGGTGAACATGCTCAGTACCTTGTTCGTGTCTAGATCTGAAGAGCAGTCTAAGGTAGTGTCTCCTTTTCACTCAAACACCTTTGGTAACAATAGGGCACTGCAGCACTTGCTCACCTGCGAGGCAGCTCTCCGTTATTCACTCAGCTAGGCGGTTGTGAATGACTCTTCCTGTGTTGGGCCTGTTATGAATCAAGCACGCCAGTAGCTGGATTATAAGTACCTACGATATGTCATATTAGGTATGTTCGGCATGCAGACATCACATTACCTTCGCTCTTCATCATCCTATCCAAAAGTAACAATCAAGCGTCACGTTTCTCTAACCAATCCAACGATGGAAAACCATCAAAGCTTTGCCGACCAAGTGAGCGAGATCACTGAAAACATTGTAGAGCTCATGGTGATGGCAGATTCACGAGGCCCCATACCAGGATGGCCTTTGCCCAGCATGATACAGGCTCTTCGGTCTAGCTTTCACGACTGGATACAGTCCTCTGGCGCATTTCTTCCACCACTATCACCACACTCCATTGAGTACCGATTTCGTGAAGACCAGTACAGGTGCTCCATGATCAGAGAGGATCTATTGACCCTGAACCGACAGGTACTGGCACGTAAGTACATGAACATAATCATGCATTAACTGTGACATTGACCTCTGATGGAAACAGTTCTAGTTCATTATGATGAGCGCCCCGATGTTCAGGAGCCTGCGGCAGTTCAAGGCATTGCGATGCAGGTTGGGCAGAGCTTGGGTCGCCTTTCAAACTGGACAGATCGTAGTACCATGTAGGCGAATTCTAGAAGGCGTTGGATAGGGTATCGCAAGGTTCATAGATAAATAGAGCTGAAGAAGACATGAAACCCACGTCCTCTTCACTAATGACGATAAATCAATAAAGAATCTCAGTTCAACTATCTCGTGACTCAGTGCTCCTTAGCGATGACAAGTGCGCAGACGACTTGCAATTCTTTCGAGTGTTCGTGTCCTACAATCAGCCTATGGATAACACTGGAGTGCCAACAAGAATCCCTTGAGTGAATGGTACTGGGTGATGATTGACCTTAATTCCATTTGCCACGTAGTGGCCATACCACTTGTAGTGAATTCTTTGACTAGGTACGTTCGCGTTATATAATCCGCGTTCGCTGCTTCCTAAGACTGTGGTTAGGAGGCAGTAAACGTGAGCGTATGCACTGGAGTTGACCTTCCTTTGCTGATGGTCACCTACTTACCTCGAGCCAACTTCGAGGCACCAAAGTCTCGGGATCCTTACATCACCATCAGAATACCACATCAAGAACTATACAACTCTTGCCGTAGAATCTATTTCCATCTCTCTACCGATCCCCATGGCAATAAACCAGTTCTCCACGATACAGGGCCTTCAAGACGCAATGAACGCCCGCGTCACACCAGACCCTCCAAGGTTCGTCACCAGCAATGATACTGTTGTTATCGGTCCCCTCGCCCGCAACATCCACAAAGCGTTCGACCGTATTTTAGTGCATCCGAACATGAAGCCAGAGGAGTGCAATGGGAGTCCCTTCATAGATCTCATCGGGAATCAGAAGCAGCTCTTCCGGTACTGGGTCGACAACTATACTTCTGTTCCTGCAGGCACACTACTTCCGTGCCCTCGCCATCTGCAGCTGCATCTGCGTTCTATTTTCCAGATTATCAAAGCCCCAGTCTGCCTCGAAGACATTCTTGGCGCAGTTGATGATTGTAAGTTGTTGTCACAGGATCAGTCGTTTGCCAAGCTAACCCAGCTCAGTCTGTACTAATATGGATGCCTATGGCTTGAAGTTGCCTTCAGCGCAGAGGAAATGCATGTACAAGGCTGAATACATTTCCGTCCTAATCAAGGATATGTATATAAACGGTGAATCTCTTGCTTTCTTTGCCAGAGCTTCAAGCTAACGTCAATGCCAGGAGTGGTGTTATCGGGGGATCGATGATTGCATTTTACTCCACTACCACGATCGGTATCGCCCATGACGTCTCAGATGGAAGTATTCCTAACAATCCACGAGACTCTCAGCAGCCTTTTGCCTTGTCAATGATACATGGGCTTGACTGATTCGGTGCAAATATCTCTACATGTTGGGGACAGGGTGGAGCGTCAGTGCCAGTGCCGGAGACTGGGAGTCAGCAGTTAATTGGATGCTTCGAGGGAGCTTACTCTTCATTCATTCAGTCGAAATTCAACAACATGATACTGCACCATCATCATGTGAAAAGGTGATAGTTGTAATAAGTCACAAACATTCGCAACAGCCTTCCCCAGTACATATCCACATGTATCCTAGTTCGTTTGCAACATCATACTCCATTCCGCCATGCTGGGATTTTTATCGAGCAAGTTATCGTTCTACATCATGGCCACCCAAGCCCCTTCTCAAGGCAATCATAGCGCCTTCGCCTCTGCCAGGGTCGAGGGCATCAGTAACTCTTTCAACCAGGTACTAGCCAATATCTTAGTAAATAGAGACTCTAACAAGATGCCCCAAGAGACTTTGATCAAACAGATAGTGTTAAGGTTTCTATATTGGGATGCAAATTCCGATGCCCACCTCTTGTCACCCACTGTCGCGCGACCTTGGGCCAACCGAGGGCCAAAGCTCCCTTGTGACTTTTTAATATTGTCAATCATCGTGAGATATGTTCCCTTCGCGTGATGACCTCTCGTGAGCTCATACATTGCATTATCTGAGTGGCTCGACAGACATCCTCTAAGCTTGGATGTTCGATGGCTAGCAGACTTCTGTAGCGATCAGATCACTGACTGGCTAGATATCATGTACGAACAGTTCAATATTACTCCCCCATGCCAAGAACGTTCAGGTTTGAGTCCATTTAACTAACTCAACCTATTAAAAGCGACGTTCGACATTCTCTAGAGGAAGTGAGTGGACATGAAAGTTTGTACTTGCAGTCAAACGGAGACCCACGTATAATACTCACTGTCTCATTTATCTCTGCTAAAATGATGTAGAAGCTAACCTCAGCGTCTATTTGATAATCGTTTCTTACAGAGAATCTATAGACACTTATTTGTTGTCGAAGTGATACACTCCATAGTTAAAGTACCGGTCTCCGATGGTCTGCCGGAAGAGAAACGGCAGAGTGGGTCAAGGACCGGCTCCGCAGCCGATCCGTTCGGGAGGTACAGGGTAACGAAATTACAGACACGAACAAATACTTATCTTGTGAGTCTCTGAGTGGCAACGCATAAATAACTCTAGTGGACTTTTTTATCGTGCTAGTTGCGAGAAAATATAGGTTGTGCACTTATTTATTGGATTAAACAAACAGTAGATGTTTTTGGTAACAGTGACGAGTTTATAAGGTCACCGATTTGCCTCAAATTCAAAATCGAAAGGTCATCATAAACCTTAGCACTGTTGAGTTTTCAACTTGGGTACTCGCCATTACATCTTAATAGAGACATATGACATTGTTCGCTTCAACGATTATCTGTAAATACCCGAAGAGCCTCGGACATGAACTAAGTATTATCTAGTGGTTAGATCGCCTAGCCAGGCAGCTAGGGACTCCTCACGAGGGATGCTCGCCCTGGCACTTCCGAGGAGACAGCGGAATGCAACAAGGAGCCGACTTGGCGTGCCACCTAGACCGGATGCTGACCGCAGTTAACGCCGACTTGGTGATATCTTCCCCGCATTTCGACTCTTGGTGTTTGTGGGGGGTATTTGACAGAGGTCATACGCAATAGTCATGCCAGCAGAAACGATTCATGCAAAGTTGCATTGGTTCTGACCCTTGCAAGATTGCGCAACCGAGTGTTTTTCTTATCTTGGAAAATCCGAGGTTTCAGCGCTACATTGTTAGTTTGCCCATCATGCGATCGATTTGGAAGAACCGGCGGCTGGCCTAGCGATCGCCTAGGGTAGACAAAGGCACCCGTCGTTGATGGACAGGGTCTCGCATGCGAGGGATCAGCATGATTTCATCGGAAACATGAGAAACTATGTGAGCCAATAGTGAGACGTGCGCATATGCATTCCGTCACATGGAGTCTGGATATCTCATGCAGTGTGTCAAAGCGTTGCAGGTTGATGAAGATTACAAAGGTCTGCAGAGCGCTGCATAAGGAGTACTTCGGCACCGCTTACTATCATTGTAAGCACATGGTTTGACTTATATGCATGCTTCTTAGAATCAAGTAGTTGTTGATTTAGGAATAGCGAAAGACATCTGAGATATATCCTGTAATAGCTATCTCTAGCAACTATTATCCTAGGAACCACATCTATTGTCAACCCATGCTTAATCCTGAAAAAGTTCCTATCTGGCATGTTTCTAGAAACCATTGCTTTGGGGAAAGATCTGTATTTTCCTGATCGCTGCCTTCTCTATCTCATTCGAGTACGCGATATACATTGTAGAACTCTCGAGCCACGGCCAAAGTATCGTACTTTGGCTGTTGGTCAAGGGTCCACCATGTACCTAACAGAAAGAGAAAAGATGGACAATGGCCATTTGTTTCAATATTTTTCCAAGAGAGCTTAGAAAATCCCACAATAAGATGCCACCAACAGGAAAATGGCGCGCCGTGCCTATAGTCGTACTAACAAACATAATTACAACACTCGAGATAAACGGTTGGTGGTTGTGTTGGAATCTCAGTTCCTCTACTCCAGCCCCTAACATTAGATGTTACAATAGTGATCAGTCAGCCATATTCGTACCTCCAATTCTCGTATATCTTCTTTCGCTGCGCCTTTGTTCATGGCAACAACTACATACCCAAGTGCCTTGGAGACAACAAACTTTAATCTGAGGGCACAACCGCTTAAAATCCATAAAAATTGAGAAATGACCTCACATCTTGCTGATCTTTGTGCCCCTGCCAAACATGACCGGGGAGCCCGGTCGCGATGATCAAGGCAGAAGCCCCATGCTCAATCACGGCCAAGCCCGAGAAATTGGAACAACTAACGAGATGAGACGCTGAGAGGGATGACACTAGAAGGCTTTTCTAAAACCTTCTATTTATGAACACGGCCCTTTATGGAGAAGGCCACGCAAAAAAAGCATTGACGCCGTCATGGCAACCAAGGAAGTGCCTTTTCCAACATGGTGGCAACTCTCTGCAGGGGAAATGCCTCGAGCCGCTGCAGCCATCAAAGTGACAACTCACGGCTGCTGGGACGACGCAAGCCACAGCTTGTTGATGTTTACTTTTGGCCCAGCCCCAGATCCAAAGAAAAGAAAAGGGGATCTGAATGAGGCGAGTTAGAGCACTAGATCCAAGAAAGTTTTAGAGTTGAGGATCAGCGCTGAGTTGGCAATCCAATATTGGATTAGATACTCCGTGATTAACAAACAGGTGGGCCGTTACAACTCCCGAGCGCAGATTCACGTTTCTCGTTTCCCTGAGAATGAGGAGTTCTCGCTAACGATGGATAGAATCGTAAAAGCTTCTAGCTTGTGTTAACCCCTACCGTAGTTTGTCGCCAAAATCTTAGATGGCCTGGTCGTTGACTGGAACCACTGCCTCACCATTGACAGCACGAGCCTCATGGCTCCATGGCCAGGCCAGGGTCCTTGATGCCCAGGAAATTTGACATGAAACTAACATGTTCACGCGGCGCTGAAACGAGGGCGGCTACTAGGTTCTTGGTCTAAAATAGGCACCGAACCGTTCAGTCTTTGATACCTAGGAAGTTGGTCTTTGGTGGACCAGATGAATAGGAATTGAGTTATTCATCATTGAATAACAACAAAGACATCCGGAAATGCAACGGATAGAAGTGAGTACTGTGATTTACTCCCGGATGTTATTCCCTGCGGAGATGGTCTGCCCGATGAAAGACTGAAGCTGTGTGCATACGAATCTAGCATTGGCATAATGCACGTGTAAGCTGGACTAGAGAGTAAGGCGAGACAAGTGAGCCTCATCCAGCGATACATTGGAAACGGGGTCAACAGAAACATTCAATGCAAGTGACATGGCCTCGGCAAACAGAACCTGGGCAAGATTTTCGTCGGGATATCGTGGATGAAGTTCGGCATTTGATCCAGATTCATGCCATCCAAAGAAAAAAAGAAAAAATGAACAGACCCTTGGTGACATGACGGATGATTTGTGCATCTATCGCCACTCCACACAGCCCATCCACTTGTCCACTCAGTGCAGTTTGAAAGAGCCTTACCGGGTCCAGTGATCATCGCGGCTTTTACAAATAGGACGCAACATCCTTGTTATGCGGGAATACCCTGAGAAAACTGAGGATAGATGAGAGAGAATTATCGGATCGGATTCAATGTACATCACACCGCATCAAGGCCGATGCCGTCCATACCGGTATTCTTTCCCAAGCACAATTGGGCCACTCTTGTCGATAATACGCCGGAAATAACAATACATGGCTTCATAATTAATCAAGTTAGCCGTTGGACCCGCTGGTTACGATTCTCAGACGTACAAGTCAATACATCCTCCCCAGAGATGGATGGACCCTAGTCAGATCTTGAACAAATTTTGTGGAGTTTCTTCGGGACCGGAACGGCCACCAACTTTTTGTCTCATTCCATTGTCTCTCCATCTCCGGTCCCCAAAAGCCTGTTTTCCACTGTATGTATGTCTGACAATAATTTGTCTTCCGCTTGTCTGCCCAGGTACTGTACTTGTGATTGCGGGCGAGACGACCGGCACATGCCATGACCGCAGCAACATTACGTAGTCCGTTTTCGGGGCTTGAACAAAGACCCCTACCATTTGGTATGCTCAAAAGAGTAAAGACGAGGTTGCGCCGCGTCACCGAAAGAAGCGAGCCGCCGACTCTACGGGGTTGCTCCGTAGCCTCCGGGGGCTGGCTTCCATTCTTTCTGACTGGACTGGACTGTGAGTCAATCATTGTTGAAGAGAGGCATTAGTGAAGCTTTTGAACGCACGGGAAGAGCGGATAGAATCTTCAACTGTCTCCTCGGAGAGTGGCTTAGACTGATGGGATGACCTCAGGATAGTGGACATATAATTACCCAAGGCCATCAATGCATCCGTAGGTAATAACCTCCTCTTGTCTTGCTCTTCTTCTTGTTTCATCTCCATATCTATCGCCCCCCCTCCGCATCTCCAATAATCTCTAGTGTGACTGCATCATCATCACCAAACTCGCTTGGCATATCTTGAGCGCTCCAAAAAACCCAGTCTGGGGAGCTTTCGCCCTTTTAGGTCACCTCAGTTCCTGTTCCTTGGTGCACTTGTCAGACATTGGATTCATACCTTACCTGATCTTGCTCTGTCTCGTATTATTTCTTGATTCCTGCCTCTTCGTCACCAACTCTGGCTGGTCTCATATCCTCGTCCTCAGCCTCGACTCATTTCCCACGCCGCTTCGTCGTCCTTTTACAGACAGTTTCGCCGAGCTCCTTCAACTCTCTTGTCCCCCCGTCCATCGCCGTCGCTCTGGCCGGTCTCAGACTTCAGCCCAGCAGCCTCAGTGAACCGTGCTCAATTGGACTCACGACCTCCCTCTAGCTCGTCCGTTCTGTTGGCACCTGATATTATTTTTATTCCTTCTCCCTTTCTTTGTTTCCCTGGCCCCGCTGGCTACTGAATCGTCCGCCCCAGCCGCCGTTACGCGCCCTGTCCGCCTTTTGCTCACCATCATTAGGCTGAGCTGAGCTCAGCAGAGGTGTCCAGATTCTCAGGCGACACAAAGACAAGCGGGAGAGCGACCAACTTTGACCAGGGTTGTTTGGGCCTCATCACTCGTCGCGTCAGAGGCTACAGATGCACTAGCCTCAAGCGAATCCCTTGAATCTGATGTTTCGGATTTCCATGTTTTAGTAGAAAGGTACGTATTGAAAGTATTCGCATGCAGTTGAATTGCCTGCTTGTTTGATTTCCTTTCCTGTCTTGTCTTTGATACCCAGTCACACGCCCCCTTCCCTGATCCATTGATCCGTTGAATGCATTCAATCGATATCCTTGATATGGGATTATGCACTCGCATGCATCATCCAAGTGGCATGAATGAATGCGCGCAGTGCTCTACATTACATACACACACATGATAATCATCAATCTCTTACAATCTTGCATCGGTAATGTACTGCATCTGCAACTTTGTCGATCTCCTGTCAAAAAAACAGGATATTGTTTCTTCATCAACTGTCTTTGTTCATCCTTCATTCCTACTCTCCACCATCACCGCTAGTCTTTGTCTCTTGGCTCAACTCGTTGTACATTCATACATAACTGCACAAGACAAGACAACCGCCTCAATCCCTGTCTTCCGTCCCCAGGTCCGTAATCCTCTGCCCTGTTTCTCCACCCTTCCTTGTCTGCCCGCATCATCCCCACTGCGCCAACCGCCCGCCAGAACAAGGCGTGACCCCTACCCCTGGTCCCTAGATACCTCTAAGCTTTGGTGCTTGTTTGGTGTTGCTGCCCAGTCCAGAGCCGGCCTTGTCCCTGAGCTGTTGTCGTGTTAGTTACCCCCCAAATCTGGGCTTCTCATTGATACCCTTACCTATCAGCCCCAATCTTGAGGATGCCAGCGCATAATTTAGGAAGTGATGGGCACAGCCGTTCCATTGTCCTGTGCTCTGATGCCGGACCCATCCCATCACCACTGCAACACACCGTCTTATTTTATTTACTCGTGCTCTTGTTAGCCCCTCCCTTCTATTCTAATCCCTCCTCCGCCAATATAACGCCCTGGCTCTGTTAGACTTACCTTGGTCTTGTCTTTTTATTATTATAACCAACCATACCCTCCTTCACGCGCGTGTTGAATTTACAGACACCTAGTTTTCCGTGTGTACTACCATTGCCCACATCTCCGTCTTACGTTGCTCTTTGTTTTGAAAACATTGGAGCAAGTCTGGCTAAATACATACATCATCTTGTTGCTTTCTTACTACACCCACTACTTTTTTGCGTTGCATTCTAATACACGTTCCCTGGCTGGCACCACCCGCGCTTTTCTCTTGGCTTTATTGGCCTCGTCATCGTTCGAATACAGTTGTTAACCATCATGACAACAGCTTCCGAATCTCCACAGCGACGTTCCGCTTGGGTTCCTTCTCACGACAACATCTACTATCGTCCGCGTCTCAGCAAGAAGACCTCTCTTTCTGCTTCACGCTTTCCTGCGCCATTGATCGGCCCTCGAAGGTCTCGCCCTCAAGCGATTCATATCATCAGCTACCCCTCGGGCTACGTTCCTAGAGAATTACGATCGCCCAGAGAGCCACGATCAAACAGCAGCAGACCTCAAACTCCTACAATAGTTGCTGTGCCTCGACGTGCACCATCACTACAGCCCACGCCGACTAACACGTCCCACGCAAGCAGCACCGATTATTTCAGCAACAGCACCAACAACGGTGTTAGCAGCAGCAGAAGAAAGAAGAACATTAACCCTCGGGCAGCAGTACGCCGCAGGGATAAGCTCTTAAACTCATTTGTTTTTTCGAGCTCCGATTCTGGTCCGTCCGATAGCGCTGTTTCTGAAGCTGTTAGTGTTGATTCTGCTTCAAATCCTTGTACTTCTTCGGGTAGTACAACAGCCGAGGCGCCATCACAAATTGACCGCTCGACACGGGAAAGTGCTCGCGCTATTTCAACTGCCAATACCAATCGGGCAATTGGCCAGTCTTGCCAGTCGGACCTGCCTGGCGAGTCCGCTATTGGGTCCAGATTTACTGGGGCAAGTGCATCCCCGCCAGCATATGACGACATAACTTCACGCCCCAGTTCCGCGGCACCTGATTTAGCCTCTGCATCCACTACCACTTCAACGCCTTCCATTAACTCTACCGATTGCAACGCACAAATAGCCGCAATAATGGCGACCGCACGCACATCAAATTCGTCGCTGGCTCTATCAAACCCCAGTCGCAACAGCTTCATGTCAGCCCGATCTTCAAAATCCGCCATTACCTCGGTCTCCGAGGTCCCGAAACCCGTCGCTTCTGGCAGTGGCGTGTCATGCTCCATTCTTCTCGCCGAGCCAAACATTTTCCTCTCAGGTTTTGATCATGATGGCCATGGTAACCGTGAAGGTCAGAGCGGCACGGCTTTGTTACGAGGCAAGCTTCAATTGCGAGTAACAAAAAACGTAAAGATCAAGGCTGTTCAACTAAAACTTCTCGGTCGCGCTCGCACCGAGTGGCCTGAAGGCATTCCTCCTCTCAAGCAAGATGTATTCGAGGAGGAGAGTCTGCGCACACAGGTACTAACGTTTTTCAATGCCATGAACGACGGCTGGGAATCCGACTATGGCAACCAATGCACCTATCGTCTCAAGGCCAGCTCCCCCAATGGAAGCTCTACAAATCTCGTCCGCCCTAACCCTTCGTCCTCGTTGACTCCCCAAAGCAACCTTACGGCGAAGGAAATGAAGCGTTTGTCACTGCAGAGCGTCCAGTCGCGAAGTTTCCAGAAGAACGACAGCCCCATCGCTACAGCCACACAAGCCAAGGGCTACAAGGTCTTTTATCCTGGTACCTACGACTACACCTTTGAACTGCCCATCGACCACCACCAGCTGGAGACAACCAAGTTGCAGTATGGATCCGTCAAGTGGGAATTACACGCGACCGTGGACCGAGCCGGAGCCTTCAAGCCCAACCTACACGGCACTAAGGAAGTGTCTATCGTGCGCGTACCTGATCAACTCTCTCTAGAGATGACAGAACCTATTTCTATCAGCCGCCAATGGGAAGATCAATTGCATTATGATATTGTCATTTCGGGCAAGAGCTTTCCCATTGGTAGCAAGATTCCCATTGCCTTCAAGCTTACACCCCTTGCCAAGGTCCAGGTGCACAAGCTCAAGGTTTATGTTACAGAGTCCATTGAGTACTGGACGAACGACAAGCGTGTTACCCGCAAGGACCCAGGTCGCAAGATCTTGCTCCTCGAAAAGTCTGCCGGCAAGCCTCTCGATTCGAATTATTCCTCGTCTGAGGTCCGAACGTTGCGCGGTGGTGAGCTCGACCCTGAACAGCGAAGACAAGCTCGTGAGGCAGCTGCCAGAAGACGAACAGCAGATGCCACCAGACGAAACGCTACCGCCGAGCCACTTCCCGAGCCTACGGCTAACCTTCTAGGCGATTTGGACTTGGGATTGGAAACTATCTGGGGCTCGACAGAAATTGAAGCCAATGTGCAGATCCCGACTTGCGAGATGATGGCCAAAAACAAGGAGCTACGACTCAACCCTGACTGCAGCTGGAAGAATGTCAATGTTTTCCATTGGATCAAGGTAAGGTCTCTGCTGATGTGTCCGAGAATAATGGCTAACTTTGATAAAGGTCGTTATGCGAATTAGTCGTCTTGACCCTGAAGATCCCACTGGTACAAAGCGCCGGCACTTTGAGATCAGTATCGATTCGCCGTTTACTGTCCTCAACTGTCGTGCTACACATGCCAACACCAACCTGCCAGCCTATTCAGGCGCGAACTCCAATGGTACCACCTACCAGTCTACTTGCGGATGCCCTGACGCCTTCACCGTCCCTACCGATGCATCCCCCAGTTCATCGGAAGGCACATTGCCCGGCGTCAATGTTAGCAACGAGAACCTCCCCGCACCACCACAGGCTGCCCATCTGGCCAACGCTGTCAGTGGACAACAGGAACCCCGACCCATCCATCTGCTCCGAGTTCCAAGTTTCAACCCGCCTGCATTTGAGGACGATATCGCGCCACCTCCTGCTGCCGAGCTTGTCACGCATGCACCTGAGCCTGTGATGACTCCCCCACCTCAATACGATGTCGTGGTCGGAACTCCCAGTGTTGATGGTATGGCTGATTACTTTGCGCGACTGGCTGATGCTGGCTATGAGGGTCAGGACGATTCAGAGTCGGATCCTGACGAATCTCCACCAAGGATTCTGGATCGCACTGGACGTGTCAACGTGGCCAACCCTCGAACCCCTGGAGGGAGAAGGATGCCTAGTCGAAGCTTGGAGATCTCTAGGCCGACCATTCAACTCGATATGAATGCTCTTCGCAACCGAGCCGGGCGAGCAGTGTGAAGAGCACTAGCCGTCTGTGTTTGGATATGATTGGAGATTTCAGCTCACAGCATGACATACTCAAGCTTGAGCTTAACAGAAGTACATAGACTGTCGTCTACGCTGTTTACGATGTTTACGTAATTTTCTTTGTTTTCATTTGTCAAAAGGTTGTGTCAATCAAGCATATAGGCTGCATCAAGCATAGGCTGGAACGGACAAGGTCTCGACGGCGTTACATCTTACTATTCGTTTTCTCCCAAAGGGTCAGGCGTTTACAAAGAGGGAAAGGATGGCAAAGCAAGTCATTTACTTTATGGTCCATTTGGGAGACTGGAGGATATACCTTGAATATTGGGGGAGACAGGGACCCGGACATATGCGCTGGAGGAACGCATACCCACGTATCGATACCACATCGTTTCTTATACTCTACAAATACATGGCAGCCCAATATATGGGTCTCTCAATTCTGTCTGTTTCGTTTCTTGTATACTTGAACATTGGTGCCTCCGATTTACACTAATGCACTCGACTTGAGTGTGGAGACGGCGAAGATGGGTGAACGTAGTCTGCTGGGGTTCGAGCAATAAATGGAACGAGCCATCATAGACATTGGATGTATACAAATAATGAAATAGATGTACTAATCGCCTATCAAGGGTCTTGACGATATTCAGGGTCCATGTCGTGGGGCTGATCTGATCACTGATGCCACTAAAACCCCAGATCCGATGCATAAGCGCTAAATCGAGTGACGTTGTCCAAACAGGCAGGACCTGCTCTTATCATCAACTCATTCATCTCTTGGCGATCTACACTGCCTATAATCTACCCATGATTTACTCATTCAGAATTTCCCTTGTCAAGTTGTTGTAACCAAGTCGTCGGTATTATACTTTGCTATTCTGTCATACCCTTCTTTCCGGTAGATCCGGTGAGACACGGCCTGACAAATCAACCATTCTCTTATCATCATACAACATTTCCGACCAGCGTGACAATGGCTGTAAGAGGAGAAGGGGACAAGAGTGATAATAAGGATACGCCAGTGAGACAGCGCAAGGCGCATAAGAAGTCTCGTCTGGGATGTAAGAATTGCAAGCTCCGGAGTGTCAAGGTTAGTTGCTTACAGCGCATACGTGACATGTAATCTTCAGCCCAACACTCACTCACTACTTCCAGTGCGATGAAGCAAAACCGTCGTGTAAACGCTGCGTAGCCTCAGGCTTCGTATGCTCCTTTACACTCACTTCATCGCCGCCATCTTCCCAGCTCGCTCACCGCAGCGCTGGACCCGTCTTCTCAGTCGTCGACAAGAGCCTGGGACCTCTTAATCCGGGGTTCAGAGTCCCCATCGTACAGCCGATAAAGGGCGGTGTGGGCGAGATTGTCCTTGATGATGCTGCTTTGGCGGCGATTGAGAGGTTTAGACTAAGGACCGTGTTTTCTGTAGGGACGGAGAAGACGAGGAGTGTTTACAGCCAGGGGGCATTTATGTTGGGTTTAAAAGTAAGATTTCCTCATGTTTTGGGGTCCAAGAGAAGCTGACTTTTAACTATTTTAGCATCCTTTCCTATTGCATGTCTTTGTCGCTCTGGCACTTATTCACGACCAATATCTCGACCCTTGCCAAACACCTGCTCATCGCACAGCCCTCGCTTTCCACTGGTACCAGGCCACGGCAATCTTTCACCGACGTCTTCTTGCTGCTGTTTCCATCGATGACCCGACAAGACTCCCCGGCCCCGAACGCGACTCTCTCTGGACCTCAGGAGCACTTCTAGGCGCTGCCTCGTTTGCTCTTCTCGATGCCCAAGACGTTGAACACGCCTGGCCGCTCAAGGCGTCAGATCCTATGGATCTTGACTGGCTCAAGATGAGTGATGGGAAAAGAGTTGTATGGAAGATTGCCGATCCCATGAGAAAGGATAGCGTCTTCCACGAGCTCCTTACGGAGTGGGATGATTTGCCCAACGGCCTTAAGCCTATTCCTCCTGATGCGCTACCAGAAGTCTTCTACACCGTGTTTAACCTGGGACCGTCTTCATCCGCTGAGGATAACCCGTACCACGTCGCCGCTTCGCTGCTTGCACAGTTACTTCCGCGCAAGGTCGACAACAACACGGTTGTTCAGTTTCTTACGTTCCTGACGCAGCTGGACCCGCGATTCCGTAAGTTCCTGGAAGAAAAGGAGCCAAAGGCTATGGTGCTGCTCGCCTGGTGGTACTCAAAAGCCGTGGAACATAAATCGTGGTGGATGCACAAGAGATCGTTGATTGAGGGACAGGCAATATGCATCTACCTGGAGCGGTATTACATGCATATCGAGGGAATTCGCGAACTGATACAGCTACCAAAGAGGGTATTTGACTCTTGTAAGAATGGAGGTGTCATAGCTACGGGATATAAGACCGTTTTGGCAACAGGTGTTCAAGTGTACTAATGAAGGCACAATACTATGGTTGCATTAAAATAGACGCTACAGTAGCGAGAGACAAGCCTTCAAATATATCACAAACAATAGGATCAACCAGTAACCCCGGATCCAAAAACAAAACGCCATGTCCTTGTCCTCCCATGATATCGTAACAGCCGCAGGCATTTAGTATCATGACGGGTTCCTCACTTCATCCAATTAAGCGCCGACACTAACCCCCGAGTTGACGGGCTCCTGTTGTTTCTCCTTCTCTCCATCCTTGTTAGGCATCAACGGATGATTTGGGTCGTAACCAACAGACTTGACAATGCCAAGTCCCTTGGTCCGGCCCTCACGGAACAGTAATCTATCACCTGGAGCAAGGTATTCAGGGCGCTGGACGAAGCGGAACGCAACGGTTGCACGATCTCCTGTACGGATGAGCTCGCGGTCGATATCAATGATGGCACACGTCTGAGAGACGGGGCCAACGTGAAGCATGGCCTGGTACTTGGTCTTGATGGTTGTCGCGTGAGAGAGAATGAGCACTGAAGATGTTAGTAAGCATGGCAAACGACAAGACTATAGACACATACCCTCGGCAATGAACTCTCGATGCACCTTGGGCATTATCTGGCCCTCAATCTTGGGAAGAACCACCATCCCCTTTCTCACGTCCTTGCGCTTGACCTTCTTCAAAGCAAACGAAGCAGACTGGCCAGCCGATGCAGCTGGAACTCTTATTCTCTTTCGCTCAATAGAACGAACCGCGGTGGAAGTGAACTGCCCTAACGAGTCGGGTCCAATAAGAACACTGTCTCCTTCGTGGATCACGCCAGACTTGATGATTCCAGATACCACAGTACCCGTGAAAGGTACTGAGAAAGTATCATTGACGTGGAATTCGAACGGTGCGTCCGAGTTGTATCGTCCGTGGTGGGGTAGGATATTCAAGAACGTTCTGACCAGATCAAGATTCTCTCCTGTTACGTTGGAGACGAGGAAGACAGGGCATATTCTTTGGCTGACAAACTGAGTTGCTGTGTTAATGCACTCCTCTCGAGTCTTGATGAAAGTAGGGATCTTTCGCGCTCCAGGACTCTTCATGATCTTGGTGATCTGCGTTAATGTCTGCTCTAAGATATTAGGCGGGCAAATATCGATCTTCGTGACGACGACCATGACAGGAACGTTGAGAGCCAGGGCGATACCCAAATGCTCCTTGCTCATGCCTATAAGACCATTATTCGCTGCCACCATAAGCAGACAATAATTAGGGCTGCTTGAGAGCAATCCGAATACGGTTGTTCTTAGGTACTTCTCGTGGCCGGCCAAGTCGGTAAAGGTGATGACCTTGGCACTTCGCTTGCCAATTTCTTCCCAAGACAGCTTGCCTATGAGACGGGTTAGAAAGATCAAATATCTCATACCGAAGACTGTCGAGACCTACGTCCGGGGGTGTCGGAGGTGATGACCTGCCCCGTTGTGTCAAAACCCATGATCTCCATGCCAACCGAGCTGGTTCGCCCTGTCTCTATCTCGTGCTTATGCCGAAAGAGATTAACTCGAGCCTTTCCTCGTCCATCGTCAAGATCACCCTTGACTAACACGCCCAGCATAGAACTCTTGCCCGCGTCGACTGCAGCATGTCAATAGGGGCACTTGAACAAATAGTCAGAGTGTCTTACCATTTCCAACGACCGCTATTCGTGTTTCAATAACGTCTTCTATTGTTGCAGGATTCTGACGGATGAGCACCTTGCCGCTGCAGCTCTTGTCTTTGGTGGGCTTATCGCTAGTGCTCGTAGCTTCCAACTCGCCACCAACATTCTTAGTTAAGAGGAGGTCGCAGTCAGCGCGCACTCGCTTCGCCGCTGCCTGAAGTGTCTTGTATGCTTGATCCCACTCGTCGAGGGTTAGGTTCATGGAGTCGCCATGGTTTTCATAGCCAATCTCGAAAACACACTCGCCGAAGCCCTCCTCTAACCGATCGGCGATAAGGTCCTCCAATTGCTTCAGAATGTCTTCGTCGGACCCAAGGAGCATCTCCTTGAGGGGTACTCGAGGCGCGGAATCGGCAAGGTCGAGATTGTCAAAAAGTTCGTCAAGTTCTTCATGGTGCTCAGTGGTTGTATCGGTTGTCTCGGCTGCGCCAACTTCGTTCGTCGTGGTTCTGGCGGTGGGATACCGTAGGTTCTGTTGTTGTTCAACATATTCGGCAAAGTCGCTGAGCGCCTAATTATCAACCATAAGCGTCTATGTCTCATGGTTCCATAGGATAAACAAACCGATTCGCCCTTGCGCTTCTCGTGCGCTAATGGTTTCGTCGACATGTCAACGATGAGGTCATGCGATTTATACCGTGTAAGGTATTCGTGTGATCATTGAACTGGCGCAAGTGTTACCGTGACAGCCAGGCTGGGGTATAAATGTTTTAAAGAATAATGCTTGAGAAAGCTGCGCCACTTCTCGTCGTCTGACTGTTGAAGTCTTGAAATTGAGAAGAGTCATAGACAAAGTTACAGTTGCGCCTGATGCGCGGCGGGGTGACTCCGACGGAACACAGACACCCCACGCCACAGCTGTCTTATCGATAAGAGCTCCAGCTGCGTGCACGGGCCTCTGACGAAGCCAATGTCTCTCTCAGCGTCCAGCCGCATTCATTTATCGGGGTCATCAAATGAGATGGGAATCAAAGTTTCACCAGGCCTAAGCACCTACATTAGCCGGTTAGTAGTTTGCCAGCAAGCATTGGAAGGTATTGGACTGTCGCCGTGGAATAAAACGTGAAGCGGCTGTTGGCATTGGTTTCTTTTTGGTTATCGATGTTCTATCTAACCCTTGGGCTGAGTCCGTCAGGATGAGCTGTCCAACCACCAGAGTCGCTTATCCAGCTTTGACTTGACATCTGGCTGTAAAACTATGGAACTGGGGGATAGGAACAAAAACATCACAAACCCTGTGTCATGATTTGAACGCAGGCTTGATTCGCTCTCGGTAAGTGACTTGTCTAGCTCATTGCCTCTGACGGTGACATGGCAAACGTATGCGGTATGTTGCGCATGTCGAGTATAGCTTTGCACATTCTGATTCATGTAGGGCGTAAATATCTCTTTGCCGTTTCCCTTCTAAAACGGAACTCCGGGTGAGATGAGGACGACACTATCGCCTGGCTCACAGTTAGCACATCGAATCGATCAAGTGACAAACTGACACTCACCTCTCACAAATAGCATCTCAGATTTCCGGCTAATAGTCTATATTTTCAGTCAGCATCGACATTGAATGGTACAAGTGAGGTTACTTGATCTAACCTTGAGCTCGTCATCGTCATCATCCTCATCCACAGTGTAGATAGTCTCCTCGACCTCTCCTAGCACCAAGTTGCAGTGACTGTCATATGCCTGTCTCAGTGTCAGAATCGTGTCATGTCTATAGACCAGGGTCTTGACTAACGTGCAACTTTCCTTTGAGTTCACGGTCTCCTCGAAGCTTGACAAAAACTACCTCATTGAGGAGAAGTCGCACGAGGTCGAGGGGCTCCGACACATGATGGGGTTCTTCACCGGCGTCAGCCATGATCGTGTACGATAGGTGTTGTCTGGGCTGGGTTTGGCTCGGTGAGTGAGTGAGTGTGGTGGTGAGCTGTCCGGTGACTGAGTTTCAGTGGGAAAACGCGAGTTGGCAGGGTTGGAAAATCTTCGGAGAAATTGTCGACATGATGCATCAAGCGGGGGGAGATGGGGATTCATCTATCCCATATCTTACCCCGTGTTTTGATGCATTTATCCATCGCGGCACTGACCTGAACCTTCCTGATTGGGGTTACACGGCAGCCGAAACGCCCCTCGCGTGAATGAGGAGGTGTTCAGTTGCATCCGAGGCCGAGCGCTTTCTCCTCATTTCTCTTTTCCCCCTCCTCAACTGCTCTTGTTCTTGTGGCTAATGAAGGCGATTTCAATGCCATGCTTCGGCGACAATTCCTCTTAAGAGGCCCCCGACTCGATCGCCTACCGATATCTCCACTAACTACCGCGCTACGGATCGACGGCCCACCGCTAAAGGCCGGACGACCCGCTGAGGTGGGTCGACGACGATGGCTAGCATCTCTCTCAAGTTCGACATTTACATTTACACAACAACGGGGGAACTGGTTGCCCGATGAGACGCCCACGAGTAACCTTACGCTACTAGATAGGCTTCTGCGAGCTATACAACTTCGTGAAATCGGTCATGTCTTCCCAGCATTTCACGAATGGGTCGCCTCGTTGGTCGACGATGATCACAATGTCTCCAGCGCCGCGCTTCAAGAGCTAGGCCAACTCCCTATTTCGACCTTTTCTGAGATTCTGCGATGGCTAGATCCAGTCGAAAACCCCCAACTCGATGTTGCTTACGGCATGAATATCACCCTCGGTCAGGTTCAATTTACCAATGCGCGTCATCTGGTCAACGAGTTCGGCGTGCGGCATCAGCATCGATACGTCCTCGATGCCATGAAGGTTCTTCTGCATGCTCGTATCGGGACTGGCCGTCAACTCATGATATGTGACTATGAAGTGCTCTTACGTTGTGCTGGTGCTGCTTCGAACTTGAATGCCGCGATGGAGTTTTCGGGCGCCATGACCAAGAACGGCGTAGCACAACATCGCACTACAAGAACTTGGAACGAGTTCATTAAGGCTCGCTACCATATCGAGCCTGTATACCACCAGTTTGATCGCCAACGAATTCATTATACCGGCCGTATGTCATACAAAGCTAATCAACCAATTCCCATACATAACATCTGGCGTATGGAAGGCCTGCGATACAGTATGAACGCCCTCCAGGCAGAACCCTTTGGCCGCCATCCAGATTTCCCATGGAAGGAACTTGTCTTACAAATGAGGAAAAAGAAGGGTTACAGGAGCTACTTGGAACATTGGCGGCGCTCCAAAGGGTTTGGTATCCTGGTAGATGAGGAGTTATTGTGCAGCACCCTGATTGGACTGGCGCGCTCGGGCTCGTTCAAACACATGAGGGGCGTGGTCATCTTCAGAGGCTTTCGTATCAGACTTCTCGAGAACAAAGATACAGGCGAGGTTACCGTCTCTGGCGGGAAGAGGTTTCGCTCGGGCAATCCGCGAGAGCCCACCAAGCGTATTTTAAACGCCATTGTTGAGGCGTTCGGATCCATATCCCACATCACCAGCGCACTCAAGCTACTCATTTATTTCTCACGCTTCTACAAGATCCCGATACCACGCGAAGCATGGTCTAATCTTCTTAATTGGAGTTACACCTGCGCATCTAAGTCGAATCAGTTTCAGCATCGCATGATTGGTAATTACCCTTCAGGAAGATCGAGCCCCGTACATTTCCTCAATATTTGGAACACTATGACCTCGCAACGGTTCAATGTCAAGCCTATATTCGCGGATTATGTCCTTTATGCCAAGACGCTTATGGTTTCACGTAACTTCCGCACGGCAGAAGACATAATTCGCGATCACCTCGTGCCATATTACCGCCACCTCGAGGATCAGCATCAGCAAATCGTCTTGAACGAAATACTTCAGGAAGTTCCAGAGTTCAGCCACCGCCGCTTGCAAATCGAGACACAAAAGGAACATGTTTGGTACCAGATTGCGGAGTGCTTCGACCAGTTTTTCAGCATCGGTTCCAAGGGCAAGTGGCAGCGACAGAACGGCTTTACCAAAGTCGTCATCCCCAACATTGTCGCAGAATTTGGCGAATTCCTACACGATCAGGTACGCTACCGCACCTCGCAGGGCCATGTGCACCTCAAACTCCCTGTGCAGACGCCCCGCTTCCACTGGACTCGCCAGATGCGCACGACCCTTCCCCAGGCTAGGGGTGGCATGGAGATTCGCATGATGGAGATGAGGGGCCGACTTGAGACAGCGCACAGCTTTGAGGAACGCGAGCAAGACTGGCCCCACGTTCCGCAGATGGATGTAGTTGAGCAGAAGCGCAAACCGATTCCTAGATTCCGGCCTATGGGCCCTGCGCCAGAGTCGACGGATGTGAATGCGAGAGAGTGGTGGAAGAGGTTAGAGGAGGACTTGATGAGGTAGAGGTCATGCCCCTTGATAGACCTAGACGACCGTCACCTGGATGCGTTGAATATCACATATACTCATAGCGTAGCGATTGCAGAAGCGTCTGTTTAAACAAAATCGTTAATCATGGTTAAGTTCAGCAAAGTATTCATCGCAATCAAACAAGTCATTTCTGATACATAAATGCCAACTTCCGGTGTCGTCTTATCGTGGGTATCTAAATCTCTCGCCATATATATCCTCAACCATCAGCCGACTTGTCTCATCGACCCAGATCATCCTAACCGTGGTATAACTAACGTTCATCGAAACCCCCCTATACAAGGTATACAAAACTGACAAAATCCTTCCCAAATTTTCCATATTCCCGACTTGTTCTATGACCCTGTCCATCCTACACTTCGCTTTGATACATGTTCCAGAATACACAGGGGCAATTGATCCATCCTGAAAGAAGAATGACAAAAAAAAAAAGAAGAAGAAGAAAGGTACAAGTGTTGGGTAACGGAACCAGCCCGTTGAAATCATGATGCGGCCTCAGCCAGAACGCCCAGGAGACTCACTGCTGCGCCGCCAATGCCAACGGCGCCGAGAGCTTCTCCCCATTTCTTCCTTCCTTGAGGGCGATCTTCCCTCCTGGTGCTTCTCCTGTCGCGATTTCGGTCGTGATCTCGCTCGCGGTCACGGTCGCGGTCACGATCCCTCTCGCGGTGATATCGCTTTCCATTGTCGTAATAGTCACCGTGTTTATCACTGCGTGAGTGTCGATCCCCACTGTCGGAATATCTTCGTGAGCGTCGCGAGGATCTGGATGGGCTCTGGCGTCGACGCTCTCGACGATGATCACGATCGTGATCACGAT
>JABEXW010000818.1:0-33758 GCA_013266185.1 Fusarium sarcochroum
GGGGTACACTGGAATAGAAGTCTCCAAAAAATGGTGATCAGAGCCTCTAGGAGGAGCAGGCCATTGCTTCTCTTTATCGCTCGTAAAAAGGCATTATTGTTCCTGGCTTACATTGAGGCTCCCACATTCATGACGAAAAGCTGCCGGGTTGTAAGCCAATACCGCATTTCAAGGTCATCACTTTAGCAGTTACAAAAAAAAAAAAAACATGTTTCATATTTATCCATAAGTCATTCATATTATTTCTCTTTTCAATACCAAATTTCTTTGTATCACCTTTGGATTCCGACTAAGACCAAACTTGCGCTATCATCATGCCGTTTTCGGGGTTGCCACCATGTCCACTGCAGACTTGGTTTAGTGGAGGCAAGCCGCTTCGGTTGCATATAGCCGCTTTCTCCATCGGATTCCATTTTCCTAAGTGTGACATTGTGGAGCTATTATTTCGGAAACCCTTGTCGATTGCCTCAGCCGCAGGCCCGAACATGGCTGCGCCCGACATGGAAATTGTGTGGTGTGCGACAGCAACGATAACCGCCATTCGTTATGTTCAATAGTTGATAATGTTTCTATTTAGAAGGATAGAAAGTTCCGTTTAAAGTGTAGTCATATAACCAATCCTATCTACAATCATTCTGATCAATAGCTTGACTTATCCTGACCGCCTTGCTCTATCAACATGTCGAAAGGAACGGAACTCAAAGTCAATGGCGCTCCAAAAGCTTCCATGACAGATGACCAAGCTGCTGTACTCGCGATTCGCAATCTTGTCCTCGACATTTGCGCGCAAAATGGTGGTGGTCATGGTGGTTCAGCCCTTGGCATGGCCGCTATTGGCGTGGCATTGTGGAAGTATGTGATGAGATACAATCCCGCTGATCCAGATTGGATCGACCGTGACAGATTCGTTCTATCGAACGGTAAGCTAGACTCCAGTTGCACATGTACAGTATGCGCATCAACTAACATGAGATAGGCCATGCGAGCATGTTCCTATACGTCATGAACTATTTAACCGGGTATGATGCTTGGACCATAGACGAGCTAAAAGGCTATGGAAGTGCCAAAGACAACGGCTTTCACACCCTGAGTCATGCTCACCCCGAGATCCAGGTGCCTGGAATTGAGGTCACAACTGGCCCTTTGGGTCAGGGGATTGCAAACGCGGTGGGCTTGGCAATTGCTGCCAAGAATATGGCAGCCAATTTCAACAAGCCTGACTTCGATCTCGTTCAGTCCACAGTTTGGTGCATGACGGGTGATGGCTGTTTGATGGAGGGTGTCGCCCTGGAATGTGAGCTACCATTCTTCTAACCACGCTGGAATTTGTTACTGAAAACGTGTCAGCCATATCTCTCGCCGGCCATCTGCAACTCGACAATCTTGTTCTCCTCTACGACAACAACAACGTAACCTGTGATGGACCCTTAGGATGGATCAACACTGAAGACATCAACCAAAAGATGCGATCCCAAGGGTGGCATGTTCTGGACGTTGAGGAGGGTTCCCATGACGTTGACTCCATCGTTTCGGCGCTGCGACTGGCCAAGTCGTACTCTGGAAAGCCTGTCTTTATCAACATTAGAACTGTCATTGGTGTTGGCACCGCAGCAGCCGGGACCTACAAAGCTCATCACGGAGCTGTAGATGCTGAAAGTATCGCAAGATCCAAGGCTGAAGCTGGCCTAGACCCAAAGTCAACTCACGTGGTTCCCCAAGCAGCACTAGACTTCTTCCGAGAGCGCAGGACGAATGGCACGAAGCTGCAACAACAGTGGGCCGACCTTCTCGAAACTTACACCAAGCGTTTCCCGGAAGATGCAGCAAAATTCAACACCCGCCTTACACCCAATATCGATGCTGGTGTCGAATACCTGAAGAATCTGGATAGTCAACAATTCGATGGCACAGCTACGCGCGAAAGTAACGGTGTACTTCTGGAACATCTCTGGACTGATGTGCCTTCTATGTGCGGCGGTGGTGCAGATCTTGTCAACAGTAACAAGATCACGTACTCGACTGAGGACGTGTTTCTACCGGAGTTTGGCCACAAGGGTCGCTACATTCGAAACGGTATCCGCGAACATGCAATGGCTTCCATCGCCAATGGCCTAGCAGCGTACCATCCTGGTGTATTTCGACCGATTACAGCCACCTTCTTCATGTTCTATATCTACGTGAGTTACGTTCCTGAGCCTTCTCGCCTCTTGCGCGGAAAGCGGACTACAACCATTGGTCATATGTCAAAAGATCATCTTAGCTAACGATTATTACCAGGCTGCACCAGGCGTAAGAATGGGAGCGCTGAGCGATCTACCTGTCATCCATATTGCAACACACGACTCATTCCGTAAGCTACCCAAAAACCCTCAATGTTCTGGATGCTAACAAATGTTCAGAGGAGGGACAAAATGGACCTACGCATCAGCCAGTCGAGGTTGACTCACTGTACCGAGCCATGCCCAATCTTACCTACATCAGACCCTGCAACGCAGAAGAACTCATTGGCGCGTGGATTCTTGCCTTGCAGAAAAACAAGCGACCTACCATGCTTTCTGTTGGTAGAGATCCCCCAGGTCCCGTGCCAAAAACAGACCGTAATCAGGTTTATCGCGGAGCGTATGTCATTCACGAGCCAGCTGACTACGCCTTGACACTGGCCAGTTGCGGAACAAACCTTCACTATGCTGTAGCAGCAGGTGAATCCTTGACAAAACAGGGTATCCCCACACGCATCGTCAGTGCACCAAGCCTTGATCTTTTCCAGGTTCAGGACGACGAGTATAAGCAGAAAGTCTTCCCACGCGACAAGAAGCCTGTTATTAGTGTTGAAGAGTATGTTGCGACTGTTTGGGCACGGTACGTGACCGCCAGTATCGGTATGACAACATATGGATACTCGGCATCTAATCAAAGCAATTATGAGAGATTCGGGCTTAATACGACCGGAATTGAGAGGAAGGTGAAGAGTTATTTGGATTACTTGAAGGAGTTGTCTCTGTCTGCTCAAGAGGCAGGCTGGAGACAGCTGTAGAAAGCACTATATAGGCCATTGCAATATACTTTGAAGGTTATTCCCGGGATACGCTTCATTCCCAGATTTACCTCGCTCCAATGAATCCTGCTAGTGATAAGTTCAAGCATGATAGGTCGACATATCAAGTAGGTGTAGAGCACATCAACTACACTGTAACCCGACAGACCGTCACTCAACATTCCAGAAGGCTATCAGCGCCGAGACGCCTTTGTCAGGCAAAGGATCACTGAACACTTCCAGCCAACGTTATCAGTTAGCTGGCCGACTGGCCAATCTGTTCAAAGCGTACATATATCTGCCCTCTCAGTCATGTCAAAATACAAGCCTTCATACCTGTCACACTTATGTCTGTCTGCATAACTGTTCCTGGAAGCGATCCGCAGAGCTCTCAAGAACTCTCCTTCCATTTGGAAATACGATGTAAATCACTTGCGTATCCAAGGGAAATACCTCCAGGTGTTTCACATTCTCACAAATGGCGAACAAGAGTACTTTACAGCAATCAGATATAGGTATGTTAAGTTTCTATGACTACCTTCACTACCAAGTTCCCCTCATCATCGTTAGTCCGTGCTGCTGTTTTGAACGCATCAGGGACGGCCTCCAGGCCCTTGAACGAATGAGTGATCAACTTCTTGAGAGAAGGGATATCATCGCTCTCATTAGACTTTTGCATGATCCTTAAGCCTTCAGGGTAACGATCTGCATAACGCCATACACCGACAAGATCAACCTCACGAAGCGAAGCAGCAGCCATGGGAAGAGTCTGAATAGGTGTACCCATGCCTACTAAGAGAACCTTGCCTCCTCCTCGGGTAGCCTAGTCAAACATGTTAGAGCGTGCCAGATGGGTTTAGATCGATTGCCTTCAGGATAACTTACATAAATAGCCGTTCGTACACAGCCCTCAACACCGGTGCATTCGAAGGTTCTAGAGAACTTCACCCCGTTGTTGACTGCCACTAAGGCCTCTGCATCTTCCTTTGCGGTGGCCAATCCTTCTTCTACACTGGCGGGTCGCGGTCTCATCTCAAGAAGATGAATGGAATCGGCAAAACCGTTGGTGGCAGCAAAATCTAAGCGATTCTGAGCGATATCTGCCATAACTACTCGGCTATATCCGGCATTCTTGGCGACAGCAGCACAGAGAAGGCCAACAGCTCCAGCACCGATGATCAGGCAAGACTTTGCAGGCTTGGCAGCTGCTTTACGAACAGCATGAACAGCGACGGCGAGAGGCTCCAGAAGTGCGCCTTGAGCGTAGGAAAGGCTATCAGGTAATCTGCCGTGGGATGAGTCAGCATGTTGGGCAACTCGGGAACCATATTCCGTACCGATGAACCCATTTGGCGGGATGGTTGAACCTCTCTTGCAGAGTCCCCTGGTAGTGAGGGTTCGCTGTAGCACTGCTTCGGAACCTCATTTTTTCACACACATTGTATGCGCCTTCACGACACTCATCACATTCATCGCATGGCACCCCGACTTCCACTGCAACTCTGTCGCCTACTTTGAGTCCATACTCCGACTCAACATCGGAACCCACATCGACAACAAGTCCAGCACATTCATGGCCTTGCGAAAGTGGCTCCTTGATGTGTATGTCTCCATTGCGGTAGTAGGTGAAGTAGTGAAGATCGGAGCCGCACAATGTGGTTGCTTTCATCTCGATCTGCACCTCGTTTCTCTCTGGGGATTGGAGCGTTCGCTTGGTCTATGATAGCACATGAATAAGACACAAATTAGAATGCTTCACCCCAATTTTATGAACCGGGAGATTTATGTACGCACCAGACGAAGGTCCTTGGGCCCGTACAAGACTTGGGCCAAGACTTGAGCCGCGGAGACATCCTCTCTGTTATTGACACCCATGTTGATTATCAAAAATAAGAATTAAGGCAGGCAATGGTATGATAGTTACTATACACTCAGTCTTCGCATCCCATTTAGTTATATGGTGTATGTAGTTCTATATAAGCTTAAACATCATGTTTCGCGTTGAGCTAGGAGATGGGATACAAACACGACTGGTAGTGGGTTCTCACGATTAACGTTTGTCTCCATCGTCGGAAAGCAAAAGCCGAAAAGGCCACGCGACCCGTTCATATGACGTAACGCGGGCACAAGCTACAAGTTTCCCTCGGAATATGCTGGGTCGGGATGGTTCATTCTAAAACTACTAAGCGTCATGTAACTGCGTGTCAATGCGTGAGATGCTCGCCAAGTTTTGGGCAGAATTGGTTCCACGCGGTTACTTGACAAGTAACCGACAAATACCGACATAGCCGAAACCTTCCACTAGCCAATAGTGATGGACACTTGCCAGCTCGGAGGATTTCCTCCTCAAGCTAGTGCTCTCCCATTGTCCAATGGCTAGGTGCAATAATAGCGAAAGCTCACTTACATATAAGCAGACTGAAATGATAGCCGTTATAGTTGAATAAGAACCATCAAATCATTTGTTGACTGAGCCAATTCCCGATAGAATCGCATCAACCTGATATTTTCCAATCAACCTGATACTTCGTAATTTATCTACATTTCATCACACCCAAAACCTCGATGCCTTCTGCGACACAGACAGAGCAAGTCACTGCGCTTCGCTTCCACAAAAGAGGCGATATTCGACTGGAACAGCTTGATGCACAGTACGTACACAAACTACCCCCAAGTAACGCAGCAGACAACAAAGGTAGTCTAACTTAATTTTAGACTCTGTGGCCATGATGAAGTGCGTGTAAAGGTTGCCTACAGTGGTATCTGCGGTACCGATGTCACAGAATACATTGGAGGACCTATCTTCCCTCCCCAGGAGGGCCACTGCAATCCTCATACTGGAGTCTCGCTCCCGATTGTGATGGGACATGAGTTCTCTGGTGTTATCTCCGAAGTTGGCACTAGTATCAACCACCTCAAGATCGATCAAGCGGTAGTCATCAGCCCTGCTTACGATCATCGTCACTATGGAACCGAGTTTTGCGGGCCCTGCAAGAATGAGAGGTTCAACATTTGTGACGCCTCAGCCACTGTAGGCCTTAACGCACCTGGAGGCGGTTTCTGCAACGAGACCGTGGTCAAGGCCATGAATTGCATTCCCCTTCCTCCCAATGTAAGCCTCAAAGCTGCTGCGTTGATTGAGCCTTTGGCTATTGCCAGGCACTCCATCAAGACATCTGGCTTCGAAAAGGGACAGTCTGTTCTCATTTGTGGTGCAGGACCTATCGGCCTTGCTATCCTTCTGTTGCTTCGTGTTCTGGGTGCCTCCAAGGTTGTAGTCACCGAGGTGCTGGACTCAAGAATACAGCAGGCTCGTGACTTTGGGGCTGATGTAGTCTTCAACCCGACAAGCACTACCGAGACAGGAGGATTATCGGCAGCAGAATATGTCCAAAATTGTGTCAAGGGCGGTGTCGACATAGCGTATGACTGCATCGGAATGCAGTCAACCTTGGATCTCAGCATCGCAGGCGTGAGACCCGCCGGCATGATCTTCAACGTTGCAATCCACAAGAAGCCCCTCAGCTTGAACCTGAATGATCTATCCATGAAGGAGAAGAGACTAATGGGAGGAATTTGCTTCTTTAGAGAAGATTTCGAGGTTGTTATCGCCATGCTAGCGGAGGGCAACCTCAACGCCGATAAGATGATAACTTCCATCATCCCATTGTCAAACATTATCAAGGGAGGATTTGAAGAGCTACTCCATAATCGGGAGGCTCACTTGAAGATTCTTATCAAGCCTTAGAGGACAGATACATAGTGAAACAAGGAACAACAATGCTCCAGTCGATAATCAGGAACCAAAGGTGAAAATATGTGATCTTCTTTGGTGGTCTTTCGGTGTACCTGTAAACTTGAGTAAACCGAGCGATGGGACACCATTGAAGTGTTCGTTGGAAGACCCCCCCTCCCATGGTTCAACACGATTAAAATCCCATTTGTTTCAGACCACGAAGTCTAAGACCAAAACCAAGCTGATTATAAATCCATGGAGACTAAGAAGAGGAGGCAAGGGAGACAAAGATGACCTGCGGAGCCGCTAGTCAGTGGAATGACCTATGAGTCAAGCTCAGAAGGAAGACGGGCGGATGACATGGTGTGTCGAGAGTTGCTTCTCAATGCACAGTTACAATAGACGGCAGCATGGTTCTAAAATGCTCAATTATAGACTAAAGGTCAAAAGCAATAGATTCTTGCTGAATACAAGGCAATTTCTGCTATGAATAGCGACTGAGTGATACACAATGCATTGTCGAGAAGATCCGTTATAGGCTGTAATCCGCCGTCATCAAGCCATCATGCGCCCCTGAATTCACGACACTGAGGCTTCATGCCATGGTCGTAGTGATATAACGTGGAGAACTTGAGGCGAGCGTAACGATGATTAATTAACATGCTCAGAGCAGACTGCGTCTTTTTCGGCGTGCCTGACGTCAAAGTGATCTTCACGTCCAGAGTTATCGGTCGCAACCATCTCATCTCGAATAAACAGGTGGTCAATCTCTTCCAAAGTGAGATTGCTCGTTTCTGGGAACCAGAAATAGATGGCAGGGGCCATTGCAAAATTCTGCGATGGTCAGTCACAAACAGAGAACGTGTTTTGTTCAGAGGTTACTCACGCAAGCCATGAAGACCAAATAGGTTTTCCAAGAGATACTAGCAAACATGGTGGGCGTAACCATGACGATGAGAAAGACCTGCAAATTGGTAAGTGCTGTACTTGGCAATATCGGGACATCTGCTTACAAATGTCCAATTGATCATGACAGCCAGCGATGTTCCTTTGGCTCTGGCCTTGAGCGGTAGGATTTCGGGAGCGTAACACCAGGGGATCGCGTTGAGGCTGGCTCCAAAAAAGATCATATACTACAGACAACTCTTAGTTCATTTCCCATAACTCATGTTGAAAGGAAGTACCTACAAGTACAAAGAATGCGATGCATGTCTTGCCCGTAACGGCCTCCTTTTCGGTGCCTTGGAACGATAGAAGGGCTGCGATGATGGCAAGGCAGATTCCCATACCGATGCTTCCGATGACTAAATAAGACTGGTTAGAAACGGAGGAAAGCAACTGGCTTGTTTACATCTACTCACTCATAGGCTTTCTTCTTCCGATTCGGTCGAGATAAAGGGCTGGAACAAGTGACCCAAAGGCAAAAGCGAGATTGATACAACCGCCAGCAATAAGCGCCATTTGTCTGGAAAGGCCAACACTCTGCTCTAGGACAATAGCGATGTAGAACACAACGACATTGATGCCGACCCACTGCAGTTATCGTAAGCGCAAGAAACTAAAATGTGCCTGGTGTAAGAAAACGTACCTGGTTAAAGGATAACGCCAGTACTGCAAGACAGACTCGCCAGCCGGTTTGGACTCTGTCTTGCTTGAAGAGAGAAGTCCAATGAGCTTTGACGTTACCTTCCACCTCAAGTGCTGCGAGAATCTCGTTCTTTTCCTGCTGAACGCTCTCGTCATCGTGACTGAGGTTATAGACTTGGCACATAACGGCGACTGCTTCCTCAACGTTTCCACGCTCCATAAGATAGCGAGGCGTCTCGGGAAGGCCGAAGAGAACAATGGAGATGAGAATCGCTGGAAGGATCTGCATCGCAATCGGCAGCCGCCAAGCAATAGCTCCACCTACAAAGTCCATGCCAAAGGCGAAGAAGTAGGCCACCGCGATGCCGAGAGCAGTAAATAGAACCTTTTGGAAGTTGAGATATTAGTTCAAGTACACGGGGAGCTTTCTTGGGGGGGAAGACTTACCTCAGTGGTGACTAGACGACCTCTTACATTGCTCTTGCACAACTCTGCCTGGCTGTTACCAATACGTTAGGATCATGACGTCAGAAAAGGATATTGTCAGACTCACTACATGGGGACTGTAGCTGTGTTGACACCGATGCCTGGTCTTCGTTAGAGCTAGAGCACGAGGTAAGTTGAACAAGCTTGACTGCGCACCTAGACCCGCAACGATGCGGCCGATAATCATTTGAGGGACCTTCAAGGTTTGTTAATAATGAGGCTTCGACAGGGATGTACGTAGAGAATACCCCATAAGCAGTGGCCTGCAGAATAGCACCAATGGCCAGAACTGACATGGCAAGCCAGAGTGTCGGTCTGCGACCAAGTCGGCCACCAACGAAGAAGGTGATGAGGCAACCAGACAGACAACCAAGGTTATAACTGGACACTATGGGAGATTATCGTCAGTTGACGCCCATCAGGACCAATCGGTTGGTCTAGAAAAGCATACCGATGAATCCCAGCAAGCCCTCACCAGGATGGTTCACGATATCGAGGAAGTCGGGATTAGAAATGAGGCCACCAAAGACACCTTGATCGTATCCGAATCTAGTTGAATCACAACCGTAAGTATGTGGTACGTCAGGAAGGGAGACAGTTTCACTCACAGAAAAAAGGCTTGAAGGCAATTGGCGGTGATGGCCAGTTGGGTCTGGAAGCCCGGTTTGAACCACGAAGATTTGTAAGGCATCGTGCAAGTCGGAATCAGAAGAGACAAGGATGAGAATCGTGGGTTATAGTCAAAGTGAAAAGGAAGAACTCGGTTGGCATCAATCTGAATGAAAGATGCCAGTTGTTAAATAGTCGCCATGCCCATGCCGTCTTAAACAGAGCCTGTCTCCAACTCGAGTCCTTTGCGCCTAAGAATCAGGGAAACCTGGTCGAGACTCTACCCCAGAAATTAGCGTTTGGGCTAATCCTGGGGTAACCCTCGCTAGAGAGTGACTATTGCTTGTATTGGGAAGGGATTGGAGACAAGAAACTGGGGGACAAACAGGGTGAGGGTGTAAAGGTGTGGGGGAGGGTCATCCCCCCTCCCAGACACGCTGGGGCCCAGTCGAGGGACTCAAGGCCGAGATTCAAGTCGTGGGGAAGTCAGAACTCGATCGGTTATCTCGTCACCGCATCAATGGGGTTCGGTCGTCTTGCTGCTGATACGTGACCCCTGGCTCTATTCCATGATTGTTACTAGTCTAAGATAAATGTCAATCCCCTGGATAGTTACTCATACCTGAGTAGAGCAAAGCTACTTGGAGCCTTTCGGCTATATACATGGTTTGATTCGCCTATTTGTCCTATCACCCTCGGTGACTTGGCCGGACTTGGATGTCGTTTTCTCGGTCTACATTTCCGACGACCTCCACGATCAACGTTTGTCAATTACCAATTGTAACTTTGTAAAACCATAGATAGGAAGTATAGTATTTGTATCTAGAACTCAACATTGCTCTGTCTCTAGTATAATCGTTGATCGCAAGAGTCAGAAAGATCTGATTCATTGTAGCCTCAGCCGACGCAGTGCAACCCAAAGCAATACCAGCCATAATGACCTCAATTACCCAACCCAACCAAGTCCAAGATGACTATCAAACCGCCAATGTCTTTGACTTGCTCTCTTTGAAGCAAAGAGTTGTCGTCATCACCGGTGCTGCCAAGGGCATTGGTCTTGCTCTTGCTTTTGCTGCTGCCGAAGCAGGCGCGTCCGTTGCTATCATTGACGCTGCCCCAGAGCCTGATGTCGCTTTCGCCAACTTGGAGAAGATGAGTCCGAAGGCCGGATATTACCGGTAACATCAGATGCCTTAAACTTCCTTATTGTAAGACAATGCACTGACATCTCTACCCAGGTCTGATGTAACAGATTACGATCGTCTACAATCGACGTTCTCCAACATAGCTCATGATTTTGGTCGCATCGACGGTCTGTACGTGATTGGTCTTTCCCTGGCTTCTCAGCTTTCCTTCTAACAGAAAACAGAATTACCGCTGCTGGCATCGTTGCCGATCAACCCATGCTGAAGCGAGACCCTGCAAGCGTCAAGAAATGTCTTGAGATTAATTCGCTTGGAACTTATTACTCAGTCCGTCTTGCTGTGGAGCAGATGGTGAAACAACCACCAAGAAGCGCAGATGCAAGCGTAGGATCAATCGTCACCATTGCCTCTATTTCTGCGCACCAAGCAAGCAAGGGACAATACACTAGTGACTACTGCATGAGCAAGGGTGCAGTATTATCTCTAACCAAACAGCTTGGTGTTGAACTGGCCGAGTATGGCATCAGAATTAATTGCCTGTCTCCTGGGTATGTCCACATTGCAACGATGAATGAGTGACCTGGAATTTGCCATGACTGACCAAGATACCTCTCGCTAGATATATTGCCACCGATCTCACTGCCGCTCTGATTGAGAAGCACCCCAATCTGGGCAACATCTTTAACAGTGAGCCACCAATGAAGAGAATGGGCAGAAGGACGGATCTCAAGGCTGCCGCCGTCTTCTTACTATCTGATGCAAGCTCTTACATGACGAGCGCCGAGATGCTTATCACGGGAGGTTTGCACGCTGGACGTATCTAAGACTAGCCTCTTGATCAAGAGAGTTAGTTTGGCAGATTAAAGGCAAAGATGATATAACTTGAGTGTATGCATGGTTATTCAGGATCTTGGATTGATGACCAATGGACTAGCCAGAATAATAACATGCTTTATATTTAGCCAATTCTGAGCCAGGCCACTTTGGACTGATAACATGTCATCCTTTTAGAATGCACGAACAGAAGGTTATGTTGTCCAAGCAACAGCCACTGCACACGCTTAATTCGTCGATCAGCTAGGGCCTTTATGAGGCGAGTATTCTAATATGAGACTATGACGAATGCCCCTGACATATTCTCAAAGATGTTCTTATTCATCATTACTTTCATAGACATCATGACCTCGATACCTCCAGATACAAAGTGCTTCTAAGGCGGATGACAAGAGGCAGACATGTTTGTCCGTGGCCTTTGCAGTCACTAAGGGTTTGCATTGGTTTTCCACTTTCACATGCTTCAATTCTTTCCACACTACGCAAGCCCCTTTTTCAACTACTCCCGAAAGGACCCAGACCTGGTCGTGTTATGGGGTCTCTGGTCTGGGCTCAGTCTTGGCTGGCCACACTAGGCTTAATACCGGCAGCACCAACCGCGGCAGTAAAACAATTCATACAGCATGACTATCATGACGCTCAAGGGCTTTGGTGTAGAGTAAAGCGTTAAAAAATTGGTCAAATAGCCGCTCCATGTCCCATGTCTTTCGCTGGGTGTTGTATCCAGCTATTGCGGGAACCTTTCTAGCCTTTAATTCATACTGGTTCATCTCTCGCACGTCACGCAGGATTGAACTGATTGGTTCTTTTCAGCCTCAAAGTAGCATCGGAACAAGACTAACAATCAAATAGGTTGTATAACCTCTAATCCAAACTAATTGCCCCCGCTGTATCTTACAGGGGCTGGCATATAGCCGACGGCTATATGGCTATATGAGCCCAAGAACGAAAAGCGTCACTGGGCGCTTTCCATTGCAGATCAGGTAACTATACCTTGGCGACGCCATGACCACTAGCTCCCCCACAGGAGGCTTTCGGCATCTCATGTACCCCATCTTCTGGTATCAGAGTTCTCCATTGTTGGTTGATGCTGGTTGAGAACAAACACAATTGATGAAGTCGCACTGAGTAAACTTCCTGAACAGGTCTGATAGTGACTGATAAATGCTATGATTTGACAACTACCTGAATGTTTATTGTACAGTACAGTGTGGTAACGTTAATTTCCTCCATGTTCGCACAACTAAATCCCTTCTTTACCAACCGAGGTAGTGGGTACGGACCCCCGCAGCGACAGCAGAGATGGCGACTCCAGCTGAAACACCCCAGAATGTCATTTTGTAGAAGGGATGAACTGGAAGAGATCCACTACCTCCGTTGATGTTGAAGTCCTTCCACACCGGCCAATACAGCTCCCACCAGAACTTCCAGGTTGGATCGTGGTAGTTGGTCGTGTTACGGCCCGAGGCATTAAGGTTCCAGTTGGCGCAACCTGAGCTCCATACCATGCCCTTGAGCTTGTCCTGCACAAAGTTCGCGTCTCTATTCTCGGCAGCTTCCTTGACATCAATGACCTCAAAGCTTCCCTTGACAACAGGGCTGATGAGGGTCTTGATGATGTACTCGGCCTGGGTCTCGTTGGAGTAGATGCATGAGTTATGGGCGGGGAATGCATTAGGCCCAAAGACAATGCCGAAGTTGGGGAAGCCCGTCACGAATGTGGCGTGGTAGGCCTGAGCTCCGTTGGTATCCTTCCAGTGCTCGTTGATGGTCTTGTTGTACTTGCCACGAATCTCAATAGGCGAGAGGAACTCTTGAATCTTGAAACCGGTGCTGAGAACAACAGCGTCAAAGTCAATATTTCGCTTAGTCGTCTTGAGTCCGGTCTCTGTAAATCCAACGATGGGCTCGTCGGTGAGCTCAACATTCGGGCTGTGCAGCGACTGGAGATAATCGGGATCGAAAATGCGACGCTTGCAGCCGAGGGGGAATTTGGGGATCAGGAGGTCATGGAACTTTTCCGGTGCCGTCTGTCGCATGTACTTCTCAGCCTCAACGGTCTGGATCTCCCGCTTACGGATGGCAGCAGGGGTGTCGCTGAGGTAAAGGTCGTGCAGAGCATCGGTAGACTTCCACAGATAGAAGCGATAGAGCTTGTGCCAGAGAGGCAGGTATCGGAAACTCCATTTCTCCAAGGCAGTAAATTGGCGGTTGGGCCGTTCGTTGATCCATTGTGCTGATCTCTGGAACTGGACAACATGTTCAGCATTTTGCACCACGTGCGGCATAAGCTGAGCTCCAGAGCATCCATTGCCAACCACTGCAACGTTCTTGCCCTTGACGTCAAATCCGTGGTTCCATCGTGCTGAGTGCCAGATCTCTCCTTTGAAGTTCTCGTGGCCAGGAATGGTACAGTCTTTGGGGATGGAAATGGTGCCGACGCAAGATACTAGCATCTCGGCCTCGCGATAGAACTCATGACCGGTAGCTAAAGACCTGAGCTTGACGCGCCACACGGATCGCTCCTCAACCCATTCGGCAGTCACCACTTCAATCTCGAGGCGTACATGTGGCCGGATACCAAACTTGTCGACTGTATCATTGAGATACTGCAGGATCTCGCCTTGCTCAGCGAATCTCTTGGACCAGTCGGGGTTTGGGTTGAATGAGAAGGAATAAAGGTGCGAATCAACGTCGCAGCCGACACCTGGGTATGTGTTCAGGTGCCAAGTTCCTCCTAGAGCGCTCTCTCTCTCGTAAATAACAAAATTTTCGTATCCAAGTCTGTTTCTGAGACCAGCGGCAAGGGCTATGCCAGCAATACCGCATCCGATGACAATAAGGCGTGGTTCTTGTTTGGGAGCCATCCCGTCTTCTGATATTGATGTAGCGTAAAGGCGTTATGTTTGATCAATAAATCGAGTAGTGCAGTTACGACTTAAAGGGCTTTTAGAGTAGATATAACTTGACTGAGGCCTAATAATTGATGAAAACATTCGACATTCCGTTGTTTAAGTATTCATGTCGGAACATTCACCACGGCGTACACCCACTCATGCTCGATTGAGCCCCTGCAACTACGGCTAACTATCTAGATCATGTCAGTTGACAGCCAGTAAGCAGTAAACTTCTCGTTGGCTGTAGTGGTCGGAAACCATATCCCGACGTCTCCACCTAATGACACGGGACAGAGCTAACTTGTTGTAGAGGCTTATGGCCCCCGGAAAACTTTGGAGTGTTGAAGGTTTACAATGGAATATTGTTAGAGCATCGAAAGCAATCATCTAGTCTTCGGAATAAGCGATGAGATTCTTTAATTTGCTCTATTTTCCGGCTGAGTAAAGCCGACCCCCTATAACCATTTCCGTACCCAAGACTTTTACTAAGCATAGACAGACCATGTACCAAATACTGTCTGATAAAATCTTTATGCAACTTGAGGCAGCCTCGTTTCGCACTCGGGCGCAAGGGTTCACTGTTTATATCGACTGCTCCCGGGTAGCCCAAATATGCTTCTGAGGTTGCTGGTATACTCAATTCGCGAGAAAAACCACGGTGCCTCATCAAGTCTCCCTACTAGTTTTAGCACATATACTCATAAATAATTCGTCTCTGATATTGGAGACTAATGAAATCCATCATTAACTTATTCTTGTTGCACAGAATATGAATTTGATCAGAGACCATACTTAGATGAATGAGGTTGGCTCAAGCCTGGTAACGTTACTCTACAGTATGAAGTGCCTAAACTGTGCAAGTAAATCACTGTACGATAAAATGATTACGTCAGGTAGTCTAGCAACCGCCACGACCAGAAATCCATCCTTTTTGCTCTACCAACCTATGATCAAACCCCGCACAACCTTGTCCGTCGCACATTGACTTTGATCCCCTCCAGAAGACTGAGAGTCAAGCTCAGACACAGATACCAAGACGAATCTCATTGACCGTAACATGCCTGAAACCCCTCCCCCGGCTTCAACCTCGAATCCTCGTCCAAAGAAACCTCGCCCAAAAACTGGAGTTCGCTGCCGAGCAGCCAAAGCTTGTCGTCGCTGCAACGAAAGACGAGTCAAATGCGATGCGAGCGAGCGTGGCACGCCTTGTACCAGATGCCTCGAGAGACAAGAACCTGACTGCAAGCTCATCCAATCTCGTCGGGGTATCTATGTTCGTAAACCTCGTCAACAATCGACCGCTGCAGATCAGGATAGCAGTGGCAGCGATAACAATGACGTTGTCGTAGTTGCATCCCTCGCAAATAACAGCGAAGCTTCAGCACCGCATCCAGCTCCAGATCCAGCACCAGCTCAGTCTGTCATTGCCGTTGAGCAATCCCAACTTGATTCTTCCAGAGACCACATACCCGAGTCTGTCATCGATATGCCCGATCTCATAGATTCACAGGCAAAAACGCCTGAGATCCCTACTAGACGTCTTGGTCAACATGGCCATGGCCACGTTGAGTACGACAACGCGTCTTCCTCGACCTTCGACAAACAATCCCGAGACCTTCATAGCGACAATGCCTCATCCGATGCCAACATCAGCTGGGCTGCCATGTTTGATCGTGTTCTCAGAGACAGACGAGAGAGATCGAATATTGACAAGTGCCCCTCGAATTACCTTGGTGAATCGTTCCCACTCGCCATTGTCCTCGACTCCCGCAAAGGGCTTTCTTGACGAAATGATGGGCGTCTTCTTCGATCGAATATATCCTATCTACCCCATTGTTGATCGCCAATCGTTCTTCCAACTGCATGAGTCGAATCGAGTACCCTGGATACTACTTCACGCTCTCTGCTCCGTCTCTGCGACCTTTTGTCCTGCCCACATCCTCTATCGTGCCGGCTTTGACAGCCGTCAGAGTGCGCGGTGGACATTTTATTCCAAAGCCAAGGCACTCTTCAACACTGGCTACGAAACCAACAAGATTGTGTTACTCCAAGTATGCGTTTCCCTGAGCTTCTGGGGTGGCGGTCCCAACGATACATGGAACTTTTACTCTTGGATCGGCATGGGCGTCACCGTAGCAGAAACCACCGGCTGTCACAGATCCACCATGATGAAGAGCATCAGACTCCAAGACAGGAGCCTCCTCAAACGCCTCTGGTGGGTCCTTGTTATACGTGATGCCTCTTCGGCAGCCCTTATCGGGCGTCCCTTCAAAGTGAACCTTGATCACTGCGATGCCGAGTCACCCGCGGTCACTGATTTTGAGAATCCTGTCGACCAGTCAGCCAGTGAACTCACGCGGCACTCGATACTGTACCAGATTCAAGCGACTAAGCTGACTCTTATACTGCGCCGCATCATTACGGCACGCTTCCAGCCACAGACACAAATACCAATAGACCCCAACTCACTAAGACAGATGCTGTCTGAATGGCGCGATCAACTCCCTTCTGACCTGGCATGGTCTGGCCACGTGAGCGAGCACGTTGATATCTTTGCCGCGACCTTGTCGATCATATACCATCACCATCTTATCATGACGTATCTCAGGAGTAATTCAGTCCCACCAACACAGGATGGTTCTTTGGGTGGTATCACAGATCTCAACGAGGCAGAGCAAGCAATGAACCAATCCGCCCAGCATATAGCTCTGGTCGCTTGCTCTGTTGTCACAAGGTCCGACCTCTTGCTCGCTCCTCACGAGATCTTCCACGGCGTCTTTGTAGCCGCTGTAGTATTCTATATACAGACAAAAAGCTCCAACCCCATGATTTCACAGCTGGGCGTTCCTGGATTGACAAACTGCAGAATGGTGTTCCAGGCTAGTCGCGAGACTTGGGATCCGAGTCCGTGGTTTACACAACTCTTTGACAAGGGTCTGTTTGCTCCCAACCCTCCGCAACTCCAAGAGACGAGTAATCAGACCGAAAGCCTGGGCACAAGTCTCAATGACATGGAGAACCTTGGCTGCGATGATACAACTCTTAACGGTATGATACCGTCGGGGTTTGAAGATATGTGGCAGAATCACGCTTCATTGGGCACCATTTTTGACGGGGACCCCATGTTTGCATCATTCGTGGCTATGAATACTGATACAAATGGCCGTTCCGGCATCTCTTGGTTTGATCATTGATTGTCAATTCTATTGCCCGAATTCTCAAATCCTTGACCAGAGCTTGTGTATAATACGACTGTCGTGAGTATGTCTTAAGGCCCTAGTAACCAATGTCGGTCTCTCTCACGTCAACCAATTGCCTTGTTCATCCTCCCATCCAAAGTCAACCTCTGTCCACCCATGAAGAGTGCGTCGTCCATCAACTTCGACCCATAGGAGGTGGTGGATGTTGCAAACTCTGTGGTTCTCGATCACTTTGTGCGCGTCGTTGATCTTGGCCATGTCATCGTCGTCCAGGGTAATGAGCTGGAGGTTACTGCTGATGCGCGATCTTGAACTACTTTTGGGAATGACTGTGGTGCCACGCTGCACGGCCCATGACAGAGAAACCGTTCCCGTTGTTGTGTTGTTTTTGTCGGCAATGGATTTGAAGATTTCGTGATGTAGAATGTGGTTCTTTGCCACTTGACTGTCACCTCCGAGAGTGCTGTTCGAGGTCAGTATCTCTCGATGGATGCGAGACGGATCGTTTATCGACTTACCACCAACCCATTACATGAATTCCTTTCGATTGGCAATAAGGAACTAGTTTCAGACATGGGTTAAGTGCATGAAGCTCAACCTGATTGACTGCAGGGACAATTGTTGCGTGTTCTAGTAGCACATTCAAAGTCTTTTGGGTAAAGTTGCAGACACCGATGCTTCTGCACTTGTCGCCAACCAACTTCTCCATCTGTTTCCACGTCTCGACAAAGGTTGGGGACTCGTGGATACGGAGGATCTTGCCCTCTGGGGTCGTGGCCCACGGCCAATGCATGAGGAAAACGTCGATGTAGTCAAGGCCGAGGGCCTCAAGCGACATTTCGAGGGCCGCAGCGACATCGTGGTGATAGTTGCCCCAAACCTTGGTGACAACGGTGATCTCGGACCGGGGTATGCCGCTGTTGCGGATGGCACGACCAACGACAGACTCAACGCCATAAAGTTTGGCTGTATCGATTAGACGATAGCCGCTCTCGAGAGCGTAGACTATGGACTCTTCAAGAGCCTTCTCGTCATCTGTCCCTTTTCGGCCTGACAACCTCTCAGTGAGCGAAGCATTCATCGACTTGGCATGGGTCATCCTTACCTTGCCAACTGCCTAGGCCAACGGCTGGCATGGAATTGCCTGAGGTTTCATGTTATTAGAGTTCTTCTCTTGTACCTTTCGGTAGCAATGACTCTGGATGGCTTACCATCGTTTAACTTGAATGTCTTGGTGCAATTGGGTGCTCCACTCATCTTGAACGCGGAAAATAAGAAAGAAAGTGTGCTGGTGCTCGAAACCAAGGCTATCTCGATCTTTCCTCAATACAAGGTACTTATCAGTCAATGGGATACCAAGTTCGTTTATATGGTCAAGTCACTGACGTTATGCCTCTTTTTATGTGCCTTAATCGCCACTGAAACAAGGAAACAGCTAACGTTGACGGGTATCCTATTCCGAACAACGAAAGTCAGGGGTCGAATGATGACGATCCCGAAACTTTGTGTCAAGTTCGCAATGTCGAGTCTCCATTTGGTAGTGAGTCAAGAAAACATATAAGCGAGGTTGCTGTATCTCGGTTATATCTTCTTTACCTGCGAAGGGAAGTGAAGCATCCCATGCCATATATCTTGTGGGCTTGATCATGAATGAAGTAATTTCAATATCTTCCTAAGCACTAATCTCGCAAGCCATGTCTCTTGTATGTATTTCCCCTCCTCAGTTAGACCATAATCATTAGACTAACAATTGACAGACACACGCCCATCCCATCAACCATGTTGCCGTCTCAGTCAACGACATCGAGGCTGTCACGAAGTGGTACACCGATATCCTTGGTTTCCAAGTCATTGGTAATCGTATCTTCCACATTAAGCGATCAGAGAGCCCTTCGGCAGCCATCTTTGCTATTTACGGCGATGAGCTTCAGGAAGTCAAGCTCGCCTACATGGCAACAGGCAATGGCGTAGGCTTTGAAGTGTTTCAGTTCCTTGACCCGGGATTCAAAAAGAATGCTGTGGATTTTGAGTACAATCGCGGTGGCTTCTTTCACGTCTGCGTTACAAATGCCGATCCTGATGCCCTCGCCGAAAAGGTTCTTAAGAGCGGAGGTAGCAGACAAGGCGTGACTGTCAAGGTAGCTGGAGGAGCTGCTACCTGTGCTTATGTTAAGGATCCGTGGGGCAACGTTGTTGAGATCCTAGACGCGAGTTTTGATCGCATGGCAACAATGGACGCTGCCAACAAGTCATGATAAGTAGCAACATTAATGGATTATATTGTTGTTATAAGCTGTTTGTGTTCACCGAAAGATTGAAGCAAAGTGATATCCAATATGCTGCAAGTACTTGGTGAATGTGATAAAGCGGTGCAAACTTCTGTTAGATTAGAAAATTCTATGGGGACGGAAAACCTTGCCTACTCTGCTACTGTGGATTTGTGGATTAACAAGTTCGGAAATGCGGGGGGAATTGAATAACGTTATCGTCCGTGGCCAAGATTTCACGTTTACTAATAGCCGAATGTTACTAACACAACAGCATATAACCGTTCAACTGACCGATCGGACCCAGGATCCACACTAACTCATCCAAGGTCAAGAGCTTGCTTAAATGTCGTATATAGAGTAAATTGCATTCTTTGTACTTGTAACACCTCATCCCACGCCTTCACGCAAACGATATCACGGAATTCTAATTAGAAAGTCGGCCAAAATGTCTATCACCCACATTGTCATGTTCCAATTCGCATCAACTGCGTCCAAGGCCTCTATCGGCGATGTATGTGTCAATGCAGAAAGCCCAATCCTGGATGAATTGACGAGGTTCTGACGATAATTCAGGCATGTAAGCGAATGCTCTCGCTAAGGGACAAATGCATTCATCCGTCGACTGGCAAGCCGTACATCCAAGCAGCTTCAGGAGGAAAGGATAATTCTCCAGAGGGTCAACAGGTTAGTTTCTTGTCATCTTTCAACTCGGGCAAATAAGCAAAGGCCGGTTTGGTTGTCATGTAGGATATTTTGCAAAAGGACTTTGCTAATAAAGCGATGCTAATAGGGCGGTATCTCACATGTTTTTGTTGTGGAGTTTGCAAATGCTTCTGATAGGGATTACTACGTAGCTGATGACCCTGTGCACAAGGACTTTGTAAAGACTCTGGGGGGCTTGGTAGAGAGGGCTCAAGTTGTCGATTTTACCGACGGTGAGCTATAGATTATGGGCAGATCAAGACCTCAATTGAAAGTGTTGTGTTGTCACACACAAGGCTACATGGGCACACCGTGATATAATAATGCACATATGGTGAGATCATGAATCGTTGATGTAATCCGAATTGCATTTGATCAGTTGCGACATGGAGAGCCCCAGAATATGATTCTGGAGACGCATCACTCGATGAGTTCCATGGACTACTTGAACAATCATGTCGTTGAAAATAGAGAGCAACTAAAGTATGTTGTGAACCTAGAGATGAACCCCTTTCCATTATAAACGAAGTTCACATGTGCGTATGAGCTTTGGGGATAAACATTGACACTCTTCTATTTGCAATTAGATCATGATTGACATTCTATAAAACTACTTGAAGTAATATACTATGATCTTCATTTATTGTGCATCGCGAGTTTATAGTCCTGCCCTGGCAGCCTCTGACTTGACAATCTCGGGCAATTCAGTGACCAGGCTAACTCCTTGGGGTTTCCAACCAAGGAAATTGGCAGCCCTTCCAGCCTTAGCACGCGAATTCATGCCCCAGCTTGCAGCTTCGAAACCAGCAGGCGACTTAACAGCTTCATCGATAGACCACTCCTTAACTTCAATCTTGTCATGTTTTGCCAGGTCCTGCTTCTGGACCTCCTTACCGATCTCGGCCGAAAGCTCTCCCCAGGTGTGCTCTCCATGCTCAGCAAGGAAATAGCCATGGTTACCCCAGAGCTCGGGGTCGTTCTTTCGAGTAGAGTCCAAAGCAGCTTCTACGAGCAACTTGTATATCTCGGAAAGATCGTGGACATGGACATTGTTCCATTGGGAGAGTCCCTTGCCGATGCGAGGCGCATACTGTTCCTTGAGGATAAAGGAAGTAAGCTCGTAGACCTGTCGGCCACGGCCCGAGATAGGACCACGTCCTTTGCCGTAGATGGTGGGTGGGCAAATGATGGCCGTCTTGACCGAGTCTTTGTGTTGAGAGCCCGTGTTGAGAACAATCTCATCAATGTTGCGATGGAACGCAGCCGCTGGCAAGTTCACGAGCTCATCAACACCATCCAGATCGTTGAAGACTTTATCATCGTGCTCTCCAAATGTCTTCTTGACTTCCGAATCGAAGTAAGTCAAGATGCCTGTGCCACCAGTGTGTAGCCAGAAGCCCGGTCGTGATGGGGAATGATTCTCGGCCAGACCCTTGGCGATGGCCTTTGCACTGACTTCGTGGTCTGAAGAGTCGGCAGTGTCTTGAATTATTGTCAGTCAGAGGCTTATGGCTAAGAATGAAGTGAGTTCGTTGATTCGGACGACTTACGAACGACAATGTCGGCCCAGCCGGCTTCACGCTCTACCAATTCGGCATCGTCGAGGCCGCCAATGACCACTCGTGCTTTGGGATAAGCGGCAGTGACCTTTTTTGCTTTTTCCTCTGTTCGAACAAGAAGCGAATACTCAAAGTCAGGGTGGTTCTGGTTAAGAACATATAGCACGTCACCACCGATATATCCGGTAGCTCCAGTCAAGAATACTTTGACTGCCATGTTGATGAGAGATGTGCTGTGTTGACAGTGATGTTATTTCGCAAGTAGCTGTTGCAGTCTGGAATAAAATCAACTCTCAACGGTGATTGAACTAATATACCTTGTGTTTCTAATGATGTAAGTTTGTTAAGACGTCATTCTTCAGTCTTTATTATTCGGCTATATTGCTTTCGGTTATCCAACGTTATATATACCCGAGCGTGCCACGCTAAGTTATGTACGTACAGCATTACTAATATACATCGTGCGTCTTAGACCACTAAAATCTGGGTACCTGTTAAAAACTAGAAATACTCACAGTAACAATTATTACAAACAATTATTAAAGAAGATTATTCAAGACGAAAACAATCCAGCACTTGAGGTCGATCAATATCTCACTAGTACCATATCGGGGTCTAAATATGGGGAAACCTTGTTTAACGTTAAATGCGGGGGAAGCAAGCCCACTGCCTGTCGCCCCCGTCATCCCTCTTCATCTCCATATTCCGTTCCTTTGTTCGACCTTTGGTAGCTTCGACCATGTCAGATCCAGAGTGTCCTCAATCAACAAACCGGCGCAATATTACGACGGCTTGTGCACGATGTAGAGAGAGTAAGATCAAAGTACGTGACATCATCAAGTCCTCGATAGCTTCATGCTCAGCTCACATTTTATGAATCTCCAGTGTGACGGAAAACGTCCAACTTGCGGCATATGCAGCAGCAAGCATCGTGAATGTTTCTACATTGTTCGTATGGACAAGCGAAGGTGCGTGTGAGATACCCGTTTACCAAGTTTTGAGATTTAATTCTTTGCCTAGGATATCATTACGACGTGCTGTTGAGGTGTTTTCCAGCCGCGTTGTTCAGTTGGAAACATGCCTCCACAATCAAGGCATCGAAGTCCCCGCACCCATCGCGGACGGTGCCCTGTTACAATATCTAACAGAGTCGTACGGAGACTCTCCGATAATTGTCTCAAAAGACGTCGCGCCGGAGGTACCTGATATGAGCCAAGCGATGCCCTCGGATGACAACGTCGCTCACGCCTCAACATTTGAAGCCGATGGCACGTCCAATCTCCGGTCTGACACATCTATCTCGACAGAGTCAATCCAGACGCCTGTAACATTATCCGGAGATGTAACGGCCCAAGTCAGAGGCGCAGGCTGCACCGACTCATCGTCACACCAGTTACCCATTGACACAAATACTGTGGCAGAGTTCGTACATTACATGTCCACTCTGCCAGCTCTTACAGAAGAAATTGGAGATGATACGATCGGCCCAATACCGATACCTCCTGAAGCGGAAACCCATGCAGCACTTCAGCATAGGCACAGTATTCCAGACCCTTCAGCTGAGGCCTCTTTTCAAGAGGATGATGAAGACCACACAGAAGAGGAAGGCTCAGCGGCAGTTATGCACCAACTTTCTGAAAGACTAGGGACCTTGTTGCAGAGCACCGATGGCGAGTGGAGATTCTACGGTGCGACATCGAATCTTCATCTGGTCTACGAAAATCATGGCCTTGCCTTTCCAGACCTAAGGCGCCGAAAAAGTGTCCAAGACTCTCTGGACACCGCAGGCGTAGGTCACGCGGTCGACATTCAGCTTATCAACCATCTCGTTGCTTTGTATTTTACTTGGCAAAATCCGAGTCTCAGAGTTGTCGATCAAGCAGCTTTCGAGGCTGCTCACAACGAGTGTATGTTGACCGCGACTGACGATAGACTCTACTCCGAGTTTCTCGTGAACGCAATGTAAGTCATTCATTCTGAGCCAATTATCGACCATTGCTAAAATCTTGTGGTTGTGCCGTTGGTGCGTCGTTTGAGCGTTGCAAACATCCAGAACTCCCTGCCCCCCTGAGCAGCTTTTTCGCGAATCGAGCAAAAAGTCTACTTGACTTGGAGTTAGACAAACCTCGACTCAGCACTATTCAAGGCCTTGCTATTCTTAGCACTCATGAAGGAGGGGCGACTCGTGACACACGTGGCTGGTTGTACAGCGGTATGTTTTCTAATTGTCTGAATCTTGAGTAGTTCAACTGATGCGGATCGAATCGTTTAGGAATGGCTATGAGACTTGCATTCGATCTAGGTCTTCACATTGATCCGTCACCGTACGTTGCGAGCGGGAAGATGTCTGCTATAGAAGCCCGAGTTCGAAGCGTTACGTTCTGGGGAACTTTTGCCACGGATCGAATGTGGGGATTTTACCTGGGTAGACCTTTCTACAATGCTCTCGAGAATGTGTCGCTAAAGCGGCCTTCTGGTGATCCGGTCGCTTATCCTATCAGCTTCTGGGCACCATACGGAACTCCGGGCTCAGATCAAGGTATGTGGCTGGACATACAGGAGCTCATCGCGGGTAGATGGGTCGCATTGTACGAGATTATGTCTGAGCTCGGATACAAGATGTGAGTAGGAGTGCCCCGTTGATTGATAGTCTACTAATAAGCCGCAGGTATTTCAGAGCGGACGTCAGCAAGATGGAATTGCAAGCTTTGGCCGAAAATACCCTCCATCAACTAGACGATTGGAAATCTACCCTGCCCCCAGAACTGGCCTTGAATGTGGATGACCTAAACTCTGGCGTGTATCTTCCACATACTCTGATTCTACAGTGAGTCCACCATCAAAATAATCAGCAAATATCTGACTGTTGGTCAACAGTATGCAGCATGCCTTTTGTATCATGATTCTTCACCGCCCGTTTGTTGCCAAAACCTACATTCAGCCATATCCACGTGTTGGCGCAGGACACGAGCATGCTCGAAGCATGTGCGTACAATCTGCCATCAACATTGCTAAGCTGATTAGAGGCTACAAACATCTCTTCTCACTGCAATATGCCAGTGTCTTATTTGTTCATATAGCATTTACAGCCGCTCTCATTTTAGTGTATGCCGCTATGTCTGAGCCCAAGAACGAGGACAGAGCTCAAATATCTGAACATCTAGATATTTGTTGTACTGCGCTGGCAGAGCTTGGAGATAGTTTCGAGAGCGCCTCTAGGTCGTTGGATATTTTACTCTCTTTGAAGAGGATATGGCAAGCCCGACTGATTGGCTCATTCCGTCGAAAGAGACCATGGAGCGAAAGTCAATGATAGCAGGCTCTTTTTGAGCTATTCTAGATTAATGACATATATCAACAATCTTTCCTTTTTCTTGGCTTTGATTGGTTGATGAAACAAATACTTCTTGAATGCGATGAATCCATTGAAGGAAACGCACACTCATTGTGATCTGAGATCTTACTTGTTGAGTCCACTCTACACATAAAGAATCCCACCAACTGTACTGGGGAATGTCACCTTGCAGCGGCAGCGGGCCGCGGGTAGGGCTACAAGTAGTACAGAGGCTGTTCAGTCACTCATAAAGCTGGGTTATGTGCCTGGAAGACGTTTGCTAAGAGTCTGGGCTATACTGTAGTAGTTACTCCCATTGTACCAGCACCTGTCCATGAATGTCCCAAACATCTCACGTCAGTTTACTGCCATCGTATCTGACTGATCGAAAGGTCAGGATGGATGCCAGCCATATTCAGAGGCTCAAGATCCATTGAGTATTTCAAGATCAAATCCAAAGACTGAGCAAAGTCAATTTTCTTTAAATGGATGCCTTGATGACTTCTCAGCAATCCTGCAGCTGGTGGCTGGTTTCAACGTGTACCTATATTATTGGGTACCAGCGAGTGGCTTGCGGCTGAACCTGCACCTTCAAGGCTGTATGTAATTATCCGTATCTCACTCATAATAACTGCGGCTCCTGATGCGGGGTTTGTTGTGGTGATTATTTCACGAAACCAACCTCATCGAACCTAAACCAAGTGCCATTTCGCTTTCTCAGTGTGAGCGATCGATCAAGGCAAGTCCCGCAAACAATACGGGAGATGTGCCCGTCTCGCTATCACAGCCAGCACCAGCAGGCCCTATCCTTACAAGGACCTGGCGAATGCATCTTTCGTACGGCCGCGGTCGTATGAACTACGAGGACGTCCTCGAACAGAGAAATGCGTGTATCCGATCACAAATGGGGCACTTGTCGCGCGCAAACGATATTTCCATACAACCCCAGTCTGTAGACGGGCTCCCGCAAGCAAGCGCCGACTTCGGCCTCAACACTCAAATCACAAGCTTTCCATATCCAGCTAAATTTCGAGAATTGATGGATGCACAAGCACAGAGGCATGATGAGGAAAACGTAAATGGTAACACGACTGATAACGCGCCACCTGCGCAGCATCTTCCAAGGCAACAAGCAGTTGTCTCTCAAAAGCTAGGCGTGTTTGAATTGGGCGTCTCAAATCTTTTCGGTATTACTCGCATCTCGGCCATCGAGTATGAGTCCCGGGCTCAGCCTACGTATGTGGTCCTGGGTATATTTCCCCGGGGTTTTCCAAACCCACGAGAACGAGTTGTCTTTGTCGACAAGCCACAACGACTCTTTCGTGAGCTTAGTTGGGCTGCTTTCCGTTTATGTGGGCTCAGAGGCACCCTCTTGTCTCTAAAACGTGTGAAGGGCTTCAGGTTATACGAGGTACGCACTTGCCGGCAGCCATCTCGCGACGTCGTTTTGACAGGCACTATAGTGCGATGCCAAGACGGGAACACACGAACGTATTAACCTCGACAGCAATGGGATCGGGGACTTGCAGCTTCTTATGTCTGCATACAAGAGCTGGTATGTCCCCGACCGTATCGCGCTGGCTTGGGCGGATTGGATCCATCACACGCTTAATAACAGCTCACTCAACGTGCCCGACGGAGGCTATGCCCTTGAACTTGTCTTGGATTGGTCAGTCACTCGAATCTCGGTCGTGGTGGTCCTGCCAGTGTTGCTAAGCTTGGCAATCGGGCTTTGGATCAATTCGCGCTCGTGGACAGACCTTGCTACAATACAAACGGCTTGGGGCACGGCCTCGTATATTGTGACCGCTGGAGCTTGTGAGTCTCACTTCATCTCATGATCCTCGGTCCAGGGAAGTGCGCAAAGACGTGAAAGCTGACAGTCGGTAGTGCTTGCAGCATTGCTGGGCTTTTTGGACATTGCCGATAAACAGCAAACCTTTGGTATCCATGGTAACTTCTGCGAGACTATTCAGGGCAAAATAAGGCCTTATAGTTGTCCAAAGTTGATGATTAACTCCCTCTCCTATGTGTTAGAGGGGGCAGGTGGCAAAGCATAAACCAAGATAAATGAGAGGTATTTCTATCTATTCTTGAGAGAAAAGACAGTAGGCTTACTTGTTGGTCAGATGAAAAGCTTTATAAATTCAACATAGAACAGAACAGCAATTATTGCATTGACTCCAACTGCATTATATTGCAATGAGATTGAGAAGTCTAGTCATTTATGTACATAAATGCTATCCACAAGAAGAGGTCCCAGACCTACTACTACCTCCGTGGCCCTGGGGTTCGATGTAGCATACTAATTCAGCGCCGAGATACTAAGACAACAATAATCCCACGCAAACATCCTCAACACATCAGTGATGCGAAGAGTGAAAGTGACGAGCAGGACGATCTATTCCAGAGTATCAGTACGCTGCCACCCCCGGCCCAGCTTCGCGGGGTATATTTCATCATACAAGAATTCTGAGACAACAGATGAAAGCAAGGTGGAGGGAAAACCCCCTGTGAGGCATTCCCTAGCCATGGTATAGCATTTTTAGTACTCTCAGAAATGCAAATGCACCTTGTTGAAACTAGACTGACCGTCACTGTTCTGGAAAGCATTGCAGGGGTCAAAGCCTTCTTGTGAAAATGTTTCACCGAAGCTAACATCCAGAGTTGCGGGGCCGAATCCGCTTTGACCCTCTATTTGACGTGATAAATGGGATAGTGGAAAGGAGGATCTGTGTGAGGGTGTAGATCATGAATGAGAGGATATGCTTCTATGGGATAGGTTGGGTACGTGTTCTTGGTGTGGTGAAGCACAAATTACCGGAGCCAAAGAAGTGATCACATATGCTTCCAACTAGGCATTTGTGTGGCCATAGGACATCGTAACTTAGGTAGCTGCCTGCAGGTAGACTGATCTAAAGTGCCTCAGTAGCGGTGAGGATAGCAAAGACAAGTTTAGATGTATGCATAGGCTGTGGAAGGCTACTTGGCATGGCTGGCTGAAGAACAAGCTTGTTCCAGCTCAGCCAGCCCTGAACATGGCGCGATGGAAGAATCTCCTTATAGTACGTAACGATTATGGGGGTTTAAGACATACCGTCATCACCAACCCTTATCATTTGGTAGGTCTGATGCATGTCTCAGTGCCCCGCAAACGCTATGGAACCTAGAGCGATGGACAAAGCGGCTTCGATATACATAAAATTCTGACTTTAACGGTTAGATCGGTTGAACTTGGCTGGCTGGTTCATAATTTCGGTAGAAAATAATCCTTAACCGCTCGAAGAAACCTATATGGCTATGACACGAAGTGGATGGTCAGAGGCTTTCAGGTTTGTCAAGCCATGTGCTTTCAAATAGGGGTTACTCGAGCCCAAAAACGAGTAATTGAGCTACTGTTGAGGAGGCAGATCGCAAAACCCAGGCATAGGGTGCAGCAAGTGTTTGCGCCAGCTTGGAATGCATAGAAGGGTAGCGTGTGGCTGGCTAGGGGCGTAAGCCTTTGTCAATACCACATTTTATGCCGTAGATACTTAGCTGGTTATTCCACCTCATCGCTTGCCATTTATCCACATGACGATTCAATCTGAACATGCCAGAAGAATTCACTGCTGTGGGAGATGCGCATATGGTAGAAGTGGGTGCGATGCCTCTGATGAACTAGCCAGATCTGAGCTTGAAGTAGTGAGAGATAGACTTACGCTGGAAGAAGCCCTTATAATCTGAGAAAAAATTGGGAATCGGGTATGCGTGGTGCTTGCTAATCTCAACAATCTCTCTACGAGGCACCCTGATACAGCCAGCTGGGAGAGAATCGTGAAAGAAATGATCCACGAAACCATTCACGGCTAGTGTCTTGTTGAGGTCTTCGTTTGAGACCAGTTCGAGGGTAATGGTGTGACCAGCGTCATAAGTTTGCGAGTCCTTTACACCGAAATGATCAACGTTGGCCTCAAGAAGCTGCATAATTGTTGAGCTAATAGCCCATATGGCGTCTTTAGAGACCTCGCCAGGAGCGCAATGTCAAGGGGAGCATCCTTGTATCCAGCTGCAAGCTCGTTTGCGGCGTTTTATTTTTGAGTCCGAACCCATCACAGCTAGGGCTCTGTCGTTGGTAGTACTGGGCTCATTCCTGGTCGCTTCCACTTCCAATGTACCAGCTAGAGAGAAATCAAGCAGATCAGACCATTGCCGGAACATGACTCCCATAAGTTCAGAGTTAGGCTCTGAGTAGATTGGTTTGTCCAGTCCAAAGTAATCCCCCACAAGCTCAGATGTCCAGTTCTGCTTATACATCGCCTAAAGAATCTCCGGGATGACCTCATAAAAGGCCACGAGATCACCACAAATTCGCAATTAGTATTGCATATGAGCTCATTCGCGTGTTTCGGAACGGTCTTTGCAACTATTGAATTCCAATGTCGAATGTGAAACATTGGAGTCGAGGCGTAAATCTCGATCGTTCCATTCAGCCCTACTCAATAGGCAGGATCCACTTCGACTCCAATCACTCACTGAATTTGATCATCATTAGAAATCTGAAATTTGGCTGTAATATTTTTAGTGTACTTTGGTCGTGCAATGGGCCGATCTGAACTCAAGGCACCTGGACTGTTGGTCGAGACCAGCTAGCCACACGCTGCACCTCCAAACCACTCTTCACAATACAATACCGATCAGGGCATATCAGATCTTCCCACGCATGAAGTAATCAGACCATCGCCAGGGGTCAGCCAGCCATGGGTTACATTCCAAGCTACAGTGAACTGCATGTTGTCAATCACGATGCAACCTGGCATTACAGACACAAGCGTTTGGGCTATCACTAGATATCAGCCAGCCACGAGCTACGGACCTGACTGAAATCAAACACATGTTGTCGGCCAGGATGCGATTTGTCATTGCAGACTCGAGCGTCTAGTCTATAACCGAAAAGCCAGCCAGCCACAAACTGAACATCCAGTTTCGAGGGTCTCAACATGAGTAAACACCTCTTGTCTTCTATTCAGCCAGCTTGAAGGTATCACATCCCCATGATCTCGGTTCGTGGCAGCAATGTTACTTTGCGTCGAGGGACATGCTTCGACGAACACGTAGCAGCGTATTAGTCACTGGCGTTTGGGCAGACAGGATTTCTATATAAACCTCTTCCGATCCCTCATGTCCAGTTTCTTTACCTCGCTCAGTCACAATACCGAAGTCCATTCTTCCATACTCAAACATTCAGTCTCTTTTTACAAAAACCATTTTTTCAAACACCACCTTTTTGAATCAGTCATCATGGTCGTTGAAAAGGGCAACAAGATCTACATCCCCGCTGACAAGCTCACTGCTACGGAGGTGAAGGTCGAATGGTCGCAGAATCTCAGTAGCCGTTCGGAGCAGTATTACTCGGTTCCCTTCTTCAACAAAGATCAGGGTTCGTATGAAAGCAACTACTATTTGGAGTAGGTCTGCTGACTTTAACGCTGCAGGGAACGAGCAGAGCTTGATCTTCATTCAGAAGAGCTATCTCGAAGCCCTGAAGAACAAGAAGGCTCCTGGAGACGAATTGACCGTCGTTGTGGATGATTCCTTTCAGTATGGCCAGAACAAGGAGAAGACCAAGCGTTGGTTGGCTTACCATGACAAGAACAACAAAGCTTACCAGGTTAGTCAAAAGCCTCCTATATTTCGCTATGGCACAGCATGACTGACTTGTATTAGTGGCGCTTCGTTGAAGGTCTTTACGCCAAGCTGGGCCAGGCTGCTATCAACTTTGCAGGAAGTATCTTTCCCCAGATTGATCTGGGCATCCTCAAGACATTGCTTGGCGACTACCTCCACAACTTCTAATCTGTTTGAGATTCTGTGTCCATATCATTGCAGTAGCACTGTAACGGAATAGACGATCAGCAACTAGAAAGAGAGGAGGTGATATTCTTCTAGGGGCTGAGGTGGACATGTCGAGAGTAGGCTGCCTCTGCCTCCAGGTCATTGCTTAGTTATCAGTACGCTCCTTCAGCTAGCAATTGCCTTTGCTTTATCAATCCTAAAAATGGAACCTCGGGCCCGGGGTGATTCTTCTATTGAATTATATCTTTGCTTGTGATGGTTGCTTTCTGACACTGTGGTTTTCGATAATGAGATTTGAAAAACATGCCGGCCATCTACGTGGCCTTTCGGTCCCATGATGGATTAGAGGAAAAGGCACGTAGTAGTACAATTAGAAATAAGCAGGGCCGCTGATATTAATGACCAAACATACAGCCTGACAATTTAATTCATCACTACGTAAGATGAGCTGACTTTCTCATAAAACAATATTTCCGGGTAGATTAGATCTTGACCACATCCCTAAGACTAGTGATCCGCTAAACATAGTTTCGTCAATCGCTCAAAGGATCAGCTGGTGAGTAAATGGCGTTTACGTTTGGTCCTCATAGAGTAGTGCCACTAGGTATCCTGAACGACATGCTGGGTCTTCAGTGACTGAGAAAATCTGGCCTTCCTATTGGAACAACGGTATTAAGAAGATCATAGCAAGAGATAGAGACAATTGAACAATAAATCGGTCCACCGATTAATGTTTTGCTGATGTATAAAGTCTTGGAAGAGGAGTAAGGCCACATCCTTTAGCATCCACAATGTTGTTTAAGACCCGCATTTTAACCCAGCCTTATAACTCAATACCATCCGAAAAGACCAGCACTCATAACCATAAGTACAGGCGGGAATAGCCAATGCTGCAACTCTCCACCTCCAATGAGGTGTCGGCTGACAAATCCGTCAGTGATAGGCATACCCATCGCTGTAACCAAGGCCTTCCCCATTAACCTTTCATCTCCTCCTGTCCAGATGAAGGAGATCAGGAGGCCGACAGTGATATTTCGGATACCCCAGATCCGCATAAGCGCGTAGCTAAACTTCTTAGCCAGCGGCTCCGTAGGTACAGGAAACTCTAGGCTCTTGAGATGAGCGTCAGGGCGGAGTGTGGCATTTAGGCCGAGCGAGACAAGCATGAGGCCTAGGCCAAGGCTGCCGTTGAAGATGATAGGGTGGGCCATGGCGATAGGTGATGTTGCACGGTTGTTTAAGTGTACTGAACTTGAGAACTTTTTATGTGTTCTGATATAAGCAAGGTAACGTTGAGTTGCAGTTTGGTTGACGGTAAGAGTTTCAAGCAGTAGTAGGATGTGGAGAAGTTCGTGTGTTAAATAGCGAAGGAAGTAGTTTGCTGGAATTAACTTGAACTGCCATCAACTCAGTGGTTTATATAGAGATATTGGCTATGTTCAAACTGCACGGAAGGATGAATGGCTCGCTGATTCGTAATCCCCTCGTCACGTCGGGTATTCGCGTTCTCATAAGCAGCGAGGTAAGCTAAGCCAAGCGAATGTGCTTAACAGGGCTGAAATTGGGGTTCGTCAAGGTCCTAGCGTCGATAAAAGTTGCTGTCTGTGGGGTAAATGACAACGGCGTAAGCAGAAAGTATCCACTCATAGTTCTCCCGTTATCTGTCTTAAAGTAGCTTAGTGCTTGCTGGTAAATTGTTCTATTCTCATGGAAGCACCTCCACCAATGTCAAGTTTGTCCGAGTCGTTTATGTACACTTTAGTCTTTGCTAAGCGCAAAGAAACGCTCCAACCGGCGTTTTAGCTGCCGAACATTCCAACCAGGTCAGCACCTGCGGTTAAATCATCTGGAATCTTTTAGTGACGAATTTGAGGTCCGAGCCTGAAGTGATAATGAAAACGATAAGATAAGATTCGATAGATCACGTGGTGATAACAGTTAGTGGTGGGCCACGCCGAAGTGCAAGAACCTACCCGGTAGCAGGAAATAAAAAACTCAACTAAAAATAATAAAAAAGAGTGCGATTTAGGACAGCTACTAATCTTTTAGTATGTATATAACCAGGCCAAGTGTTAGTAGCTTTTCTTGTTTATTTAAGGGATATAGTGATTAAGTAAATTACACAGGGTGAGTTTCCAATGGTCAGGTCTGACAGCTTCAACGCTTTTACATCGAGTTAAATCACTAGCTGTGGCTTGAATCGTGGCGCACACAGGCTGCGCTCGGGCAAACATAACACTGCATTTACGAACAATAGTCACCCAGTTTTCGCTGAGGACTGAGGCATCTTTTTTAAAAACTCGTTGGCAACATGATATCCGATCACTTTTTCATAAAAACCTTTTCATAACCTTGTTTAAGAATTACTCAAATTTTAGGATATTTAATCCATTCTATTGTTGAGATAACATTCATACAAACCTTTTATTTCCGGCAGCAAGCCCCTTACAAGTTACCACCGTCACCTTCTAATTACAAACCGCCCGAATTCAAGTCGATGGGTCCCGCAAGACTGAGTGCAACATGTTTG